>JARPMJ010009211.1:0-28823 GCA_033366665.1 Phoxinus dragarum | reverse complement strand
AAGCCGTAACCCGCCTCAGACCGAACCAGGAAACACAGTCTCGGTAGAAGCTCAGATGGATCCCGTGTCGAGGACTCCGGTGAGGGCTGAACCTCCTGTGACAGGAGAAATAAACACTCTTAGGGTGTGTTCACACTTGGCAGGTTTGGTTCGATTAAAACAAACTCTGGTGCGATTGCTCATTTAAACATGTGTGAACCAAACACGTGGACTGAAACCGCTGAAAAGATAGGACTCAACAAACTCAGGTGAGAATGAAATATTAACGCAACACGGACCAAAGACATGTAAACGACTCAAAAACAAATGATGTCACTAGATGCAACCCTAAAAAGGACAGAAGCATATCGTTTTTTTCTGCTTTGACTCATTGACTCAAAATACACATTTGATTAGCTCTTCACGAGTTCTCAGCTGTTCAAAAATACCACTATAAGTAGCTATGCACATACAGCGAGCACATTTAGCCCAGAACACAGCATTGTTTTGGGTTTTCGGTAAGTTCAGTCTCGAAATATACATAATAAAAGCCGACCAATCAGGTTGTGGCATATCCTTATGCCTTTAGGTTTGGTGTTAAAATGCCAATGTGATCGCTAAGCGGACCAGGGCTAAATGTTTTTGTGTTTTTGGCCTGGCTCAAGTGAACCAAACTACAAATGTGAACACACCCTTGCATACAAAGAAACCTAAAGTTAAGTATTAGGTCGGAAAAACACTCCGTCTATTTTGTAGTTGAGTTTTAAAATGTTAGATGATATGTTGAGTTTCATAAATGTAGTTTCAGTCAATGCCAAAAAATTCTCTCTCCATTTACAGTCAAATCCACAACAATAAAATCACATTCAAAATGCCCAAATATAGTGATGTGTAAATTTGATTGGCCGATTAACACCAATAATCATTTTTAATAATGAATGGAAGTTAATGCATGAATTTCGGGTAACATTTTGGAACAATAATTTTTTATTTACATTTAAATGCAATCATTTTTTAATTATTTATCATCAGTCCCTGTGCATCATCAACCATCAGTCCACTGCTTAAACAACACAGAAATCACAATAAACACAAAATAAAATGTATTTGTGTGCTGTATTGTAAATACAGGGTTAATTCACAAAGAATTCCACTATGTTAGATTTGAATTTATGAGTTTTCCTCATAAAAATGTGCAATAGAGGGTTACAAATGTGCTTCGACCAACCAATAACAAGAATTCTGGGAAATCTGCTATTCATCCAAGACGGAGAGTGGGAAAAAATACACAACAATGCCACGAAGGACGTTGTCTGACAATGTAGTGCCTGGAAAACTGAAAACTGGGTCATCAGAAGAGCAGAAAGACGCTGGATGTCTGAATAACAGCCGGCCAGAGGAGCAACACTCAAACAGGAGCAAAAATAATCATCACGCCACCATCAAAACCACAATCAAGTGTGATAATGATGAACGTGTCATAATCAATTTGTGGGATTCACAGGTTCGTGGCAGCAACTTTTTAACAGGCAAACGCACCATATAATGAAAGAATCTGGTTTAATGGTGTGTTTTAAGCATCTGTTAAAGTCATAATGAAATATGCCATTGCAGAGGAACCCAGCATGACTTTAACTGTTAAATGTAAATTCAGTTTAATATGGAGGTTAAAAATTCAGACTCAGAGGAGATGGCAGATGAAAGTCAGCGTCTGACCAAATCGAAAGGGAAATGTCCCAGTTTGTATGTGCAAAGAAAAGAAGTAAAGAAGAAAAAAATGCAGCACTCTCATTCACTGTGAATGTAAAATAGGAAAACATCATTTAAAACCAAGGAACATCTACGAGGTGTTTTTTTTATGGGGATTCAAAAGAGGCAGTAATGACAGCGAGGGTCAAAGGTCAAGGTCCATTAGGCAAGTCCATTAGGAAAAGGAGTGTATGATCCATTATGCCATTTCCTAAAGAGTGACAGACAGCAAAAAACAAATAAACACTGCTGGACAAAGTGTTATTCACTCACCAAATGTCCATTGAAGACCACAGTAAGAAATATATCATTTTTTCTTTAAGGGTCAGCTAGTTTAACAAATGGCATGTGATCTATTTCAATAAGCTCGCAAATGACACTGTTTTTACTTCACTACTCAACAACTAAGTTTTAAGATCTCGGAAGATCAACTTCCAGATGACCGTTGCTGTTGCTCTCACAGTCTGTTTGTTATTTGACTGACAGGCGTATGTAAGTTGATCTCGATGACTGCAGACAGAAGACCCCCAAAGGCACATTGTTCGGAGGAAGAACAGATTACAGCATTTCCGATACTGACACTGTCTGAATATGGTGCTTATATGATACATATATCAGAACTTACAGAATGAAACACCTCCGAGACACATGACATAGACAGACGGATGTTCAGACAAGATGTAATTTCGTCACCCCAAACGGAAAAATTCAGATTTTAGAGTGTGCGTCTGACTAAATTAATGTCCATATGTGGAAAGCAAAACAAAAATAAAGGCTTTTTAAGTGCCTTACACTAGAATGTTTCTATTGGGAAATTAAGAGTATTTTGTATAAAGGTTTAAAATAGCTTCTTCACTAGCATAGGAATATTAACCCTGGAAAGCCTGACATTGTCAGAAAAAAAAATTGAATGGGAAGAGTTTATTAAAAACTGTAATATTAAAGTAATATAATATTAACAATATATAATTATTAATATATTTTTTTAAATCTTTAAATATTTAGCATATGTTTTATGTTGAGTATCACAATTTTATACACCAGGCTTTTATGCCTAATATAGTATGAATATGGAAAAATATGGAGCTCACGAGGAGGAAAATTGAGCCCCAAATAGGGGAAAAATATGCAAATTGATGCAGTTGCTGATACTTATATGGCCAAAAAGTAAGATTAAATTCTTATAGCTTGAGAGATCTTTAAGAGACTACTTACATAAAAAGCATATAAGTATCAGTTGTCACTTTATATCTCCCAATAACATGTCTTAGTAAGAAATTTAACCCTTTCCCTGCCAGATTTTTTTATTTTATTTTTTTGTTGCCAGCCATCGCCAGCATTTCTGTTCATTTTCACAAAATTTCAGTGGGCCCCCAGAATATTTTGTGTGAATATCTGAACAAGAAAAAAAATGACGGAATTATCCGTCAATGGCAGGAAAGAGTTATACATGCTTAGTTTGATGATCCTCTAGTTTTTATTGTGGCAGGCAAAATATATAATGTAATGCAATACAAATGATGATTGAGAGATGAACAAATAAATGTTTCTCAAAAGCCTTTTGTATCATATTTGATACACATAATGATAATTCAGAGGCATGTCAAATATGATGCATCAGGCTTCATAGGGTTAATCGCGATCATTTCAGACAGTCGAACAGGAACACTTTATTCCTCTGAATTCAGGACCACACATCTGTCCCACCAACTCAACACAGCTGCCCTCTGAGAGAACAACTACTGTTAGTGAGAAACCAGAGGAGTTTGGGACAGGTGGGAGGAACAAGCATTTCTCTGTTCCCGACACTTTCACTCTATTATGATTATGATTGGCATTATGATTCTGGGCCACAAATAAACCTCCCAGCTGAACGATCAGCATTCGAATATTTCCATTGTCACACCCCTCGGCTCTCCCTAGCATTACGCCCACTTCCTGTCCCTCCGGGTCCTGAGGTTTCTGTTCCTGGCTTGAACACGGAGATGTGTGGGATAAGTATGGGAAAAACACTTGGGAGAGCGGCAGATGCGGCACAAAGCATTCCTCAAACTTCCTGTCACAATACGACGCAGCCTGTGTGTTTCAAAGCATGGGCTTGTAAAATGATACAGATGCTTCTGAATTATTGACACTGGGACCCTCTGGGATTTCTCGCACGTGACTATCATTAACCCTTTCTCTGCTGGCTTCCATTGCAAAACACAACACAAATTACACAGTCATACATCAAACATGGATTTTGAAGCGGCTGTTGGTTTCTTATAACGCTACTGAATCAATTGTAAGTAGGATTGAGAACCAAGAGCCTTTTTTTAATATTCTGATTACATAAATTACTCTAATGAATTAGTTCTCTTGATATTAAATCAACAACATACAGCACAAAGAGTGTAATCCGATTCCCATTCAAATTACTCTATTGAGCCGGTTCTTAAAGTGAATCAAAAACATTCAGTACGGTTTAAAGTGCAGTCCGAATCCCAAACAAATGACTCTGAGCCGGTCTTTACGTGAACCAAAAACTTTTAGTACAGTCTACAGTGCAACTAGTGAAGTCCAATTCTCAATCTCAACGAGTCTGAGCCGGTTCTTAAAGTGATTCAAAAACATGATTTTTTTTTGCCAGTAGTATTCTATAAAATTAAATGAATAAAATGTTACAGTATTGTTATATATTTCATGCCAATTAGACTGTGAAAAAAAAGTCAAAAAAAATATTAAAAGGCCATGTAAAAACTTTTTGGAATTGCATTTCTTTTTCCAAATATTTATTCCTTTAAAGTACTAAACGTTAATGGCCCTAGCTAGAACCGTTTCCAATTCTCATCCCTACTAGTGTGCGTTACTTCACGTGTCTTCACCGTCTAGCTGTTCTTCTCACGTTTGTGGTGTGTTTGTGTGCGTTGCTGATGCTCCACAGCCACACACACCCATGTTATCAGTCCAGCACAGACACACTCCACACGACAGCCGTTGACACGCGTTGACTCTGTCGCCTCGCGAATCTGCAGATACACACACCGACGCGGGCGCTTCACCCCCAGCCGGAAACACAGGAGGGAGTCACACAGATCAGACTGGAAACATACACACACATCATCTCATTTTCCCACATCATATGGATTTTCCTACATACAAAACGATCTGAAACTGTGTTGTTTTTTTGTCCTATTTTTGACTCGGGTTAACCATAACTTGAGTTAAGTCCTCCAAAACTGAACATCATCCATCCTGCAACATGTTTCCCTTTAGCCGTATTCACAAGTAATCAGTTTCCCGAGCAGAAACATCTACACACGGTGGGTGTCGTGTTACGCCGCCCCCCTCGAAGTGGTGTGTGACCCCTAGCCAGCATGTTGAATCAATTACACCAAATTCCCGAGCACTTGCGACATGACTTCCCCCTCCAAAAACATGTTTAGCGAGTGTAACATGCAGGTTTAACACATTGTATGGGTTGTACACATGAAAGTCAAGATGAAACGAGAGGATATGGACGACAATAAATTAAACGCTTTCAACGATTAATCGAATCCAAAATAAAAGTTTGTATTTACATAATATATGTGTGTGTATTGTGTATAATTATTTTGTATATATAAATACACACACATGCATGTACATATTAATTTTAATATGATTTATATTTGTAACGGTGTTGTTTATTATGTCATGTTTCCGGTGTGTGGTTTCACGGTTTTAGTTTTTTGCATTCAGTTTGTACCTTGTTTCTCTGCCTTGTTAATTGTATTCTGTTATCCCTAGTCATGCTAATTACTAGGTCCCTTGTTTCAGGTGTGTTGTCCTGTTAGATTGTATGGTTCCGCTCGTTGTTCTCATTTGCCCCAGCTGTCTCTCGTTCCCTGATCCCCTCTGTGTATTTAAACCCTGTGTGCTCTTTTGTTCGTGGTCAGTTATTAAATGTATGTACGTTCCACGAGTATCTTGTTCTGTTCTGTTTTGAGTTTACCCAAGTCTGTGTTGATTAAAGTCTACTGCTGTATTTAGATCCGACTACCACCTTCGCTTCCACGCAATTCATGACAGAATAACTGAACACACCAGGATCTAGCAGGTAGTACCCGGGAACAACCGACCAATAAAGAGGTATGATGATGGAAGACGGGTTCTACCAGAATGGACGGTCGCTTGAGGAGTACGTGGGGGGCTTACCTGGAGCTTTATCATGAGACAAATTTGAGTGAGGAAACACTCAAGTATAATTTCTGGAGTGGGATGGACGACACGCTCGGCGCAATGCTTCTGTTAGATGCGGAACACCTCTCTTTTGTGCAGTTCCTGGACCGAGCGTTGTGGGTATGCGGTTCGTCACTCACTGTAGGACTCGCCGAGGAAATCAGCTGTGGTCCCCAAACCAGTGCATTCTGCCAAGACCGTTCCAAGGAATTCCAAGCACAGTTCACATAAGAGAGTTCCTAACCGAGCATTGAGGAAGCCCGTTCGCCGCATCCGCACAGCCGAGCCCGCCCATCGCGTCTGCACAGCCGAGCCCGCCCATCGCGGCCTGCCCTGCCCAGTTGTCTGAGTCCAGCCACGCTGATCCAGAACCATCCTTCTCTGCAGCGCTCCCTCGCCGACGTAGGAGGAGGAAGAGGACCCCCTGAAGTCTGGAGGACATCCAAGTACGGCCTGTTCTTCCTGTCACTCCTGTTGGGGATGAGGAGGTTGCCCTGTCTGTCTATGTTGCTGCTCTTATGTGTGTTTGGGCTACCCACACAGCAACGGATTCCTGTCCAGAGACTACCCCAGAGCCTGCTACCAGCCCAGAGACTGTTCGTGAGCCACCTGCTACTTCTGACAGCCCAGCTATGGCCCAGAGAGTTATCATTGGCTTTTATGCCATGATGGCCCTGCATGTCTGGACAGTACATACCTCCCAGCTGACTGTCTCCTGCCCTTTCCATGTTCCAGAGACTGTCCCAGAGCCCGTTGCCTGCCCGGAGGCTGTCCCAGAGCCCGTTGCCTGCCCGGAGACTGTCCCCAGAGCCCGTTGCCTGCCCGGAGGCTGTCCCAGAGCCCGTTGCCTGCCCGGAGGCTGTCCCAGAGCCAGTTGCCTGCCCGGAGGCTGTCCCCAGAGCCCGTTGCCTGCCCGGAGGCTGTCCCAGAGCCCGTTGCCTGCCCAGAGGCTGTCCCAGAGCCCGTTGCCTGCCCGGATACTGTCCCAGAGCCCGTTGCCTGCCCGGAGGCTGTCCCAAAGCCCGTTGCCTGCCCGGAGGCTATCCCAGAGCCAGTTGCCTGCCCGGAGACTGTCCCAGAGCCCGTTGCCTGCCCGGAGACTGTCCCAGAGCCCGTTGCCTGCCCGGAGGCTGTCCCAGAGCCCGTTGCCTGCCCGGAGGCTGTCCCAGAGCCCGTTGCCTGCCCGGAGACTGTCCCAGAGCCCGTTGCCTGCCCGGAGGCTATTCGCTTTAATTTCCCCAATAACTTTTTAGGGGGGGGCAGTAAGGGTCCTGTGGGGACCATGAAGGCCACGTCGACATGGTCATTTTCCCTACTGTCTTTGCTCCAATCCCCTTCTGTGTATGCCCTGCCCATGGCCACCGGCACATCCTGCTCCGCCGTGGCCACCGGCACGTCCTGCTCCGCTGTGGCCACCGGCACCTCCTGTTCCGCCCTGGCCACTCGCACCGGTACCGTCATGGAGTCTATGGTCCCCGACTACCCTGTCTGGGACTCCATGACGCCCACCCCTCCCGCCCAGGTCGTGTTCTGAAATGGCGCGAGGCCGCGCCTTATGGAAGGGGGGGATTATGTAATGGTGTTGTTTATTATGTCATGTTTCCTGTGTGTGGTTTCACTGTCTTTGGTTTTTGCATTCAGTTTGTACCTTGTTTCTCTGCCTTGTTAATTGTATTCTGTTATCCCTAGTCATGCTAATTACTAGGTCCCTTGTTTCAGGTGTGTTGGTCCTGTTAGTTTGTATGGTTCTGCTCGTTGTTCTCATTTGCCCCAGCTGTCTCTCGTTCCCTGATCCCCTCTGTGTATTTAAATCCTGTGTGCTCTTTTGTTCGTGGTCAGTTATTGAATGTATCTACGTTCCACGAGTATCTTGTTCTGTTCTGAGTTTACCCAAGTCTGTGTTGATTAAAGTCTACTGCTGCATTTAGATCCGACTACCGCCTTCGCTTCCACGCAATTCATGACAATATTATATGTATAAATGATTTTAAATAGAACTATTTTATATATAAATAAACACATTTTTCTTAAATATATAGATCATGAAGACTGGAGTATTGATGCGGAAATATTCAAATAGAAAACAGTTGTAATAATATTTCACAATATTACTCTTTTTACTTTACATTTGAGACTTGTTTAAAAAAAATATCCCCTTTTCCCCCCTAATTTTTTGCATCAAAGGGGTCACAAAAAAATACAGTAAAAAAGCATAACACTAATCATGTGTGCTTTAATGCATTATATTCTTTAAGCTTGTAACTATGAAGAGGTAATTATTCACAGGATCATAAAGCTGATTATAAGGCATTATAAGAATAGCTTTATGATGCATAATACATACATAAGCTTCAGAAAGTGTTGAAAAAAAAGTAGACACGTATAGATAAGGTGATGTGACACTAGAGGTTGTGCAATCGCTTGTCCTTATGACAAACCAGCAATACACAAATCATGCAACCTCTCGTATGTGTGAAGACATCATTACGCTCATCGGCTGTGTCTGTCAGGACCATGTGTTAGAGAGAGAGAGAGAGAGAGAGAGAGAGAGAGGGAGAGAGCTGCTCAACCTACGCAGTGTGACATCCAGGGTTACATCACATCAACGCTCTACATTCACAGGCTCCATATATCCTCTGTGTGCGATCACTAAGTGTGTCAAGAATCTCTCCGTTTCAGCCTCAGAACAGGCTTTTTTTTCATCACTGGAACACATCTTTATATCAGACAAAAGTATAGGGTCGTCGTTAAACTTTACATTATTATAAGTCTGCCTTTTTATTTATTTATTAAAAATACAGTACAACAGAAATACTGTGAATATTATTACAATTTCAAATAACTTTTCTATGTGAATATATTGTAAAATGTATTTTATACCTGTGATCAAAGCTGAATTTTCAGCATCATTACTCAAGTCTTCAGTGTCACATGATCCTTCAGAAATAATTCTAATATGATGATTTGATGATCAAACAATTATTATATTTTATCAATGTTGAAAACAGTTGTGCTTACTTTAGTGTGTAATGTTGCTGTTTGAGCATAAACAACATCTGCAAAGTTACGACGCTCAAAGTTCAAAGCAAAGGGAGATATTTGCTTTTAAAGAAAACTTTTTAAGGACTACAACAAACGGCTGGTAGAGACTACACGACATTCCTCCCGGGTTAGTGACATCACCAACCCTAAAATTTACATAAACCCTGGGAACGTGATTAATAGATTATCATTACAGAATATGCTAATCAATGACTAGAAGATAACTACACATAAATTCATCATCTAACCATTCAGAAATGTTGTCTACATGTTGTCACTTCTTGAGTCTCTCCATCATTGTCTGACTCCGGGTTGAACATAAAAGGCTAAACGTTTTTGAAATGTTCAGTGCATGTCTGTGTGAGGTAACAGGACACAAGCTCTTGAAGCTCCGCCCCCTGTGCCGGGGAGCAGCAGCTCATTTGCGTTTAAAGGGAGAGACACAAAAACTGTGCATTTTTGCTCACCCTCAAAAACTGACAATTTTAACATGCTATATAAAAATATCTGTGGGGTATTTTGAGCTAAAACTTCACAAACACACTCTGGGGGACATCAGAGATTTATTTTACATCTTGTGAAAAGGGCATTATACCACCCCTTTAAATGCAAAAACTGCAGGCAAGCCAATGAGTGTTACGCTGGGCGTCCCGGCTTTCATTACAGTCACATGACTAACACGTTCAATGTGAAACCGGTCTGGTCTGCATTTCCCAAAAGCATCGTAAGTCTAAGTCAATCGTAGAATCACTGCCACCAATCAACATGGCTTTTGTGAAACGCAGCTCTGGTTAATATCCTCAAAGACAGACAGACAGACAGACACGGTCACTCTGGTTATTAATGAGCCCAACAATCCCAGTAAAGTGGGATGAGGCATGGTCCTGTTGTGTCACACATCTGACCCTCTAATGGAATCCGCACCCCTCCCCCCCGCACCCCCTCCTGCTCAAGAATGTTCCACAGATCCGCACATCTGGACACGGCTGCCCCTCGCCTCACAGCGGGGACACGGGGGAATAATGAGGACTGAGAGAAAGAAGCCGTGAGGTACAGCGGTGAGCAGAAACAACACAAAAACCACAACCAAACCAGAACTGATGTTTATAGCATCCGTGTGAGAGTCTGTAAACCAAAGCCGTGCCGTACAGCGGGACCAAACAGTTAAAGCGATAGAGCACAAAACATTTCAATTTACTCACCCTCATGTTGTTCTAAACCTGTATGAATTTCTTCTGTCCTTTTGTCTGTCCGTCCTTCTATCCATCCATCCATCCATCCATCTATCTGTCTGTATGTGTATCTATCTATCCATCTATCTATCTGTCTGTGTATATATCTATCTGTCTATGTATCTGTCTATCCATCCATCCATCCATCCATCCATCCATCCATCCATCCATCTGTCTGTATCTATCTATCCATCCGTCTGTGTATCTATACATCCGTCTATCCATCCATCCATCCATCCATCCATCCATCCATCCATCCATCCATCTGTCTGTGTATCTATCTATCCGTCTATCCATCCGTCCATCCATCCATCCATCTGTGTATCTATCCATCCATCCATCCATCCGTCTATCAATTCATCTATCCATCCATATGTTGCCTGTCTGTCTGTCTATCTATCTATCTATCTATCTATCTATCTATCTATCTATCTATCTATCTATCTATCTATCTATCTGTCTGTCTGTCTGTCTGTCTGTCTGTCTGCCTATCTATCTATCTATCTATCTATCCATCCATCCATCCATCCATCCATCCATCCATCCATCCATCCATCCATCCATCCATCCATCCATCCATCCATCCATCCATCCATCTATCTGTCTGTGTATCTATCTATCCATCCGTCTGTGTATCTATCCATCCGTCTGTGTATCTATCCATCCATCCATCTATCTGTCTGTGTATCTATCTATCCATCCGTCTGTGTATCTATCCATCCGTCTGTGTATCTATCCATCCATCCATCCATCCATCCATCTGTGTATCTCTCTATCCATCTATCTGTCTGTGTATCTATCTATCCATCCGTCTGTGTATCTATCCATCCGTCTATCCATCCATCCATCCATCCATCCATCCATCCATATGTTGCCTGTCTGTCTATCTATCTATCCATTCACCCATCTCTTTCTGTTTGAATTTATATTATATATAATATGTATTCTATATAATATAAACAATGAAAACAAAAATGGGGTCAATTTACATTTCACGTTGACTTTAATAATAACACCACTATCTGCAATAATACTAATTGTAAAACTTTAAGCAGCTAAACTTTACAAAGGTCTAGTTTCTTAAGACTGTTACACTTCAGGCATCACAACAAACACATTCATCCGAGACAAATGAATCCAAATAGCAGAAAGCAGCCAAACTGTGACGAGCTGAACCACAAACACTCACAGAAACAAAAAAACAATCCTGGATCACATAGGAATCATTTTTATACGGTGAAGTTGCCTACCAGTGTGTTGAAATTAAAAGCATATAACTTTCTGTTAGTTTCCATGGAAATATGGAGCCAAAATTACCTTTAAGAGCAGGTTTAACTGGTACATGCCCACAGGGATATTAGCGATTCAAAAGTCCACTAATGAACCAACCACAACAAGTGAAGTTCAAGTATGCAGAGACATCACTTACGCAGACATGCACACACACACACACACACACACACACATTGTGCACTGACTGTCATATGAACCTTAACCTGCATGTCTAAGTTCAGACATGCGGATTTGCCTTTCTCATGATGCTTGTGTTTCAACACACCAAACGAAAGTCAGCCTCTCGTCTCATGGACGTTAGTATATACAGGTGATCTGTGTGCCGTTACTATCTAAGCCACAGTTTATCCTCAACTCAAAATCAAGCACTCAAACATTCATCCTTATCGTCTTTGTTTAGACAGATGTGTGATGCAGAAGCAGATGGTTTTATTTATGCCCGCGGAAAAAAAAAAACAGGCAGGGGAAAAAAGAATTCGAGAACCGGAGACATTGGGATCCGTTTCGATCTCTCGAGTTGAAAACATCACAAGCTTGTGTGGAAGTAGGTCAGTCCAGCAGCGTTCCAGATCTCACGTTCTCTGACCCAGATGACTGTCGACACCTCAGGACGGGATAAGTGTGCTTAACTTTCTTACACAGCCTCGTTCAACTGCATGAACTTTGCTTGTAAGCTGCATGAACAAAAGTGGACATGATTCTCAAATCCACATTAAAGGGATATTTAACCCCAGAATGAAAATTATGTAATAATTTAGTCGGCCTCATGTCATTCCAAACCTGTGTGACTTTCTTTTTCTTTCTTTCTGTGGAATCCAAAATGAAAATGTTTTGAAGTGATTTTGTCTGTTCAATGGAAGTCAATGGGGTCCAAAACAAAGAACTGCACCCCATTGACTTTAATTGTATGGTCATTTTTCAAAACACCTTTTTTTGTGTGTTCCAAAAAAAAAGAAAGTCATATGGTTTGAAATATTATGAATAAATGATGACAGAATTTTCATTTTTGGGTGTACCGTCTCTTTAAGACTCACCCATGATTCACTGGGCTCACCCTGTAGCCATTGGTGTTTATATGACTTTCTTCTTTCAGATGAATACAATCTGAGTTATATTAAAAAATGTCTTGGCCCTTCCAAGCTTTACAATGGCTAGTGAAAATCTGAAGCCCAAAAAAGTGCATCTATCCATCACAAAAGTGCTCCATATGGCTCCGGAGGGTTAATAAAGGCCTTTTGAACTGAAGCCATGCGTTTGTGTAAAAAAATATCCATATTTAAAACTTTATAATCTAAAATCACTAGCTTCCGACAGACAGCCGCATGGATGACCCCTGACCTGACGCACAACGTAATGACGAACGCGGAAGCTCAGAGGAAAGAGCAAAACAAAACACCAGTCGTGAATTAGAAATTTTGATGAGAAATGTTGGAGGATTTCTATATAAATGTGTCACGGGTTACTCTTGTGGCGCAAGTCGACTTGCGTAGTGCGCATACGGTATGCGTTCAGGCTGTTGTCTCGCATGTGACAGTGATTTAAACACTTCAAGAGAGCGTCACAAAAAGTGTCACGACACAACTCAAAGCCAGCACCAATCAGCTAAGGATGGGAACGGGTCTGTTTCTACGTTTCGGACTGCTTGTTCAGTTTGCTGTTTTATGAACATTAGTAGATTGTGAAATCCCCGGACATCTTGAGAACAGCTTCGGATGATCATGTAATTCCTCCAGAAGAGCAACAGCTGGAGAAAGAGCTACTCTGGAAAAACAGGAAGAAATAACCACCCTAAAATCTTCAAATATTTATAAAGCGCTATGGAAGATCTGTACAATGGAGCTGCTGGATCAGTATTAAGAAATCTCTCCTTTCCATGTAACTTTTCCTACAGCTCCTTGAAGGAAAAAATGAAAGTGAACAGGAAAGATGTAAAGAGTCCAAACATCCTTCTCGGGTTGCCGAATCTGACAATTTGCTGAGAATGACAAAAAAAAAGAAGAAAAAAAAAGTAATATGGCCAATAAAAATAAGCAGGCATTTACTGTGGTGGGGAGTTTATCTCAAACAACAAATAAAACAAACAAATAAACAAACAAAGAATAAACAGTAAAACACTTCATACAAACAATAAATAAAATAAACAAACAATAAAAAATACAAACGGTAAACACTAAACCAATAAATAAAACCAAAAATAAAACAAACAAAAGAATAAACAGTAAAACGCTAAATAAAACACTAAAACACTAAATAAAGCAATGCAACAATATATAAAGCAATACAACAATAAATAAAGCAATAAAACAATAAATAAAACAAACAAAAAGTAAACACTAAAATAATAAATTAAATAAATAATAAACAAACAAAATAATAAACAGTATAACACTAAATAAAACACTAAAACAATAAAACAGACAAACAAACAATAAATAGTAAACATTAAACCAATAAATACAAACAATATATAAACAAAAGAGTAAAAACTAAAACAATAAATAAATACAATTAAACAAACAAACAAAAAATAAATACATTTTCCAGATTATCAAAACTTTTATATAGGCTACCCGGAGTTTTGTACGCAGTGCTTAGCATGATCTTCATGTGCAGAACTTATATTATGGTATTTTGTGAATGATATCTATGAATATTCTGAACGTGTTATTTTTGGACAGACACAGATTCTGATTACAAACAAAGTCTCTATTTCCCTCTGTGTGGACCAGCAGTCCGTGTGATTCACAAACCCTCTTCAAACGCTGCGAGTTTAAGGTTTCTACCCCTTCCTAGGACCCCTTCCTTTATGGCGCAGGACTCCCATATCAGCTCAAACACACACACACACACACACACACACACACACACACACACACACACACACCTCTGCTTCCAAAGACAGACCCAGTTTCCTGCCCGAGGAGTTTTATAAAGTCTTTACGCTTCCTAACGCGCTAATTTCTGACGCCAGTGATAATAACAGTCCTGAAGATGCTGCATCAGGTCATGTGACCCCGGGGCTAGTTGTCACACGGAAAAGTGGATATCAGAAACATGGAACCTGTTTTTAAGAAAATAAAGATTTTTTCATAAATTGTTGGTGGTCACATTTATGTTGGGGCAAGATGTCACATGTATTTGACATGTTGTCATTTTATACAATTTATCATCATACCTAATAGATTCAATAGATAAAAAATGAAGTGGCTAACCAACAGTGATAAATGAAAAAAGATGATTGTTACTAAATATCACAAAAGAGCAGATCTCAAATATGACCCCAAGCAGATCCAAATCACGCATGACTCAACGCTCTAAAGTGAGTTTCAGAGGACAAAGATTATGGCAGGGCGACAATTCAAAAACCTCTTGTATCCAAGAGAAACACACAAAGACGGATAATTTATGGCATTGGATAATTTACGTTAGAGGCACCAAACCTGGAGCCCTGAGCAATGGCCTGATGGGAGTTTGGTTTCATGAGTCATCACTTTCCTACAGTCTACCGACGTCTGGAGAAAGTCACCGGATGGTTTGAAAACATCGAACTGTTAAACACTCAGAGGAACCATCAAGTCCAATGATGATAGGTCTGTATGGGCAATAACATCAGCCAACATGAGGCCACTGCACAGGAAGACGATCCCACATATACAGGGCTAAACGTAGTCTAGAGTGGTTTTTGAACAACAGGATATGGCTTTTCATATCACTAAATCCAAAAACTGGACATTTTGGAGCTGAACATTTCCATTGCCTTCAAAGAACTATCCACAATTCAACTCTATCCTTTATCATAATGTATAATACACAAACTAATCTTGGAATCAAAACCAAAACAGGTTTTATAGCTTAATTTGAATATGATAATGTTCAAAAAAAGGACTTGTTATCAGTTCTGTACTTTAAAGAACATACTTGACCGTTCGCAAAGATCGCCCTTTAGTTACTGTTGCTATGTCCGACAAGCCACGCCGCTCTCGCGCACCATGTTCTCACGCAGTGAAAAATACATCGTGGATCAGAGAGGAGACTGACAATGCGCCGACAGACAGGACAGTATATATAATGAAATGAAACAATTTATAATGAAACAATGTCTCAACTTTCAAATTTGGTAATTTTGTCAAGAAATTTAAACAATAAATACCGTTTTGTGGCTCTTTAATGTGTCGTGACAGACCGCTGTAGAGCATCAGTTAAAGCTGCTCGTGAACCGATCATCTCTTCCTTCTAGTTCATTTATAGCATCAAATAAACATCAGAAGGAATGTTGTTTTAACCGCAGAAAGGCATCAGTACACTCCGTTTTTCAAGTTCAAATCCTCCAACGTTAATCTACTAAATCTCCTGACTGCTTTGTCAGACAAAAATGGCGGATTCGGTGGATTATGATTGGTCAGATCGCCTGTCGATCAAACTCCCTGCGAATGGTCAATTCAAAACAGTGATCTAAAGAACCAATGGAGCATTCTTTTTTTTTATCTACAAAATAACACACAGCAACTCAAGAATCACACGAGTAATTCAAACACCATTAAAGCTACACTGTGTAACTTTTTTAGTTTATTCTTAGCTAAAAACACTTAGTTCTTTCAAAAATATATGTGCTCATTCATGTATATTTACTTCGTTCAAGTAATAAAGTATTCTCGTGAGTGTATAATATGCCATTGAAAATACATACGGGTGAGGGGTTCGAATGTCGGTCGCCATGTTGCCCCTCCATCTTGAAAGTACATTAGCCAAAGAGGGACATACCCGTTAATTCAAGCTTCGCCTTTCGCGTCTCCACAATTCACTGGCACCGGCCCTGTTTTTATTTTTCCCTTTCCCTCTACCTCTACCTCTACCTCTCCCTCTCCCTCTCCCTCGCACCTCCGTCACATCAACTGATCTCTGCTCACGGAGAAAATGATATAGCCTACAATGTAAACTTTGCCTTACGCTAGTGATGTCGTACAATATACAGAATAACGATAGCACTGATAAAAGTTTCTTTACTAAGATTAGCTTGCATTCGTCTGGGAACCTGATAGCTGATGTTAGCAATGAAATGGTAAAAAAATTATGAAAACATAAAACTATTATTCATTTTACATAGATGTCATAACCTATATGTTAACTGACAAATTAAATTACTGCAAATTATAATAGTTTTCTAAAGTAACCTCATCACTTGAAGGAATACTCATGGACGAGGTCGAACTGGAAGCCATGTTAATCTTGGACTACATTGGCCACCGTAGGAGTTAAAACGAAATCGGAATTGAGAGGAACAGAAACTAATATTCACTGGATGGTCATATACCTTTTCACCGCTAGATGGGGGTAAAAATCACACAGTGTAGCATTAAGAACATCTCCATGTCATAATTTACCCCAAACTTACACATTTCTTCTTTTGATTTTGGGGTTATCCATCATGACTGAAATTTTCCTGACAGTGTTTAGGCATTATTTACTTGTTCTACCTTATTTTTCCAAGTCCTTTTGGTCAATATATTGTATTGTCAATGCAAGAGTCCAGCACATCCCAAAGACTTTCAATAATGATCCAATCATTGACTCTTTAGCCTTTGCCTATTAAAATCCAGAGCGACTTTTTTATTTTGGCCGGGCAGTGTGTATATGCGAGTAAAATCAAGTGTGAAGGGCTTCTGATGACAAGGATTTCAGAAACGGCTTCAACACGTCTCTCTGTTTGGACCTAGTTGGCTTCTCCGATGTTAACAATTGTACTGTCACAGTCAGTATTATCACACACACACACACACACACACACGTGGCTGCTACACACCCACCCTCTCACACGCTCCGTCTTTCCCACTCGCCAACATCGTATTGAAACAGCACTGGGTTATGTAAACCCATTTGGAAAGTGGGCTGTAAGTGAGAGCAGATGTTGGATGTATGCATTATGCTGAGGAAAAGACAAATATATTTGAGATCTTACACAAATATTGCATTAACAGACTAATGATGGTCATTTTTGCCATGTGATCTCTTCAAACATGATCTAAACTTGCTCGTCTTCCTTGTTATGTGCACATGTTCAATAAGCAGACTCTTAATGCCTGAACAAGTATTACACTTCAGCAATTACCTTGTCCAGCAATGTTTGTGCTACGGACATGAATGATACATCAAATCATGTGGTGTGTGGAGGAGAGATGTGCTAGTACTTCTTTATGTGATAACACTGAGCAACTTTGCCGCCTGAAAAACGATACAATAGGTAGAAATATTTGACTGAGATTTGCTTCAAGTAAAATGAGTGTCTGTCTGTACACAGTATGTGATGTTGATGCATCAGGAATAAGACATGAGTGGAATAATCACACTTGGACAGAAACGTTTATGCTTTTAAAAGGCCAAAATCCAAGAGCAATTTTCCTGAAAGCGAAACACGATCAATGTCCTGGAGTAGATAATCTCACATGCACACTTACTGCAAAACTATTACAGCGTCACATCTTGGACACCGACCAACCATGACAGAGCTAACAAGATAATATCTGAGCCACAAACAGTCATTGAACTCATTATTATTTAAACTCAATGAATTAACCCATTAACCCATAATTATTAGCAGTATATATTATAGCCGAGCACATTTTCTCTGACAAACTAACTGATAAGCTCTAACTAAACTGGATCTATGAGAGACTGGTGTCACTCAGTCCAGTGGTTCCAGATGTTCAGCCTATTTTATGATGCAATGACCTTGTTTACATTTTAAACTAGGGAAAAGGGCCAACATATCATTGTGGATTAATCGAAAGGTTGCACAATCTTAAGGCCATGACCTGGCAAACACAGATTCAACACACTGATCCGACCAAACTAGAGATGCACTGATGTATCGGCCGATTGTTTAAAAACAGCCCATGATCAGGGCCGATTTTATCCTGTCAATCAAAAGGAGGCGTAAAAACATGTTCAGACTGTAACTATGTTCACTGTGTGTGAAGAAAAATATCGCTTGTGTTGAATTTAGGGCAAGTTAACGAACAATAACGCATTAACAGTTTAAACTCTATTTGACCCTATAAATCACCCGTAGTTCAAGTCAGGGTTGCCAGGTCCACGGTTTTACCAAACATTATTTGTAGCGCCTGCCATCCAACAATCGAAAAAAACGTTGTGCTTTGTTACTTCTGTTAAGAAACAAAGTCTCAGCTTTCAAATGATGTCCATTTTATCATGGAATTCAAACAATAAATGCCGTTTTGACGCTCTTAAATGTGCCTCAGTTCAAGTCTTTTCTTCCACTTTATTACAAGTTATAGCAAGAAAAAACATGCATTAACATCAGAAGATATGTTGAAACATACAGTACAGTACCAACTTACCGAAAATGAATCATGTCTCATGTAATCGCTTAATCAGTGCAGGAAAGACGTCAATAAAACAGCTTGTGTTATTATTGCATTTACCTCAGGAAAGTTATCGAATGTACACAGTTTGTCAGTTAGCTATAAAAAACACTAGAGGAGAGCTTATTTACTGTTAATTATATATGTATGCTTTAATGAATTTGTCATGAAGACAAGTGTTTATGAAAACTACCTTGAAACATTTCAGTTTTTATCAGAGTATAATTATTACATCTGAAAATAAATACCAGTTGAATATAATAGTTCTGTGGTTAATTCATACCTCTAACGTCCCAAATGAGAGGGTTTCCTGTATAGATTGCAGCATTATTTCAGAGAGATCTTCAAACTATCGGTAGATAAAATTCGGAATAATCGGGTATCTGTATTAGCAGAGACATTTAGTATCGGTGCATCTCTAGACAAAACCTGTCCGTTGCCGTTTGTCGGTGCAGTGTGAATTGGCCTTTAAAAATAAAGGTTCTTTATGGCATCGACGGTTCCATGAAGAACCTTAAAAAAACATCCATGGAATCTTTCCACTCGACAAAGGTTGTTTATAGTGGAAATAGATTATAAAAATGTGGCTCTTTTAGGAACGGTTCACTGAAAGAGTGTAGTCAGATAGTGAATGGACCCACACACCTTCTTAGGAGCTCGTGACGGAGGTTTCCTGATGGGTTTGGAGATCTCGCTTCGTTTGGACACGGATCCATTGCCCTGTTTACTGGTGGACGGAGAGGGTGAGGGGGTCGTGGCTGCAGGGCTGGCCATGTCCTCGGTGCAGGTGAGACGCAGGCTTCGGAAGTACTCGTCGGTCTCCCGGTCAACCACCAGCAGTCGGGTCTCATGTTCCACGGCTTTGATGCGCTGCACCACCTGAGAGGAAGAGACGGCCAAACTGCTCATGAACACATTTGTGCGGCTATTTTTGATGCATCTGGATTCTGTGATCAAAAGAACAGCATTTATTAACATTTTACATGTGTTTACTGTCACTTTTGATACATTTAATGCATCCTTGCTGAATAAAAGTATTAATTTCTTTAAAAAACAACAACAAATTGTAGTGGCCCCCAAAATTTTGAAGACCTTTGCTACCCTTTACACGGTGTTATACGATCCTCCTGTCATAACTGGAACTGCATGCATATCCAAATTGCAAGACTTTAACATAATGCAGTACAAGTGAAACTCTAAACACAAAGAAATATCTAGTCATATAGTCTCCGGCTGTAATGCTGTAAAGCCTCCGGCTGCTGTCAAAGTCAACACACCATTAGAGTCAATACAACTAAAGAAATGCATGGAATTTCATTGTGCATTCACAAGTCCACAGGTTTCGGATATGCAAGGCTCTTTATTTTCCATGCAAAGTTGTTTCCAAAGCCCAAACCTTTTTAGCTCAAATAAATGGATATCACTCTCTGTTGTTTATACTGGCCTGTATATATACACATACCAGTCAAAGGTTTGGGATCACTGACACATTCTCATGATTGTTTGTACATTTAGAATAACAGTGAAAGTCACTGAAACTATGACGTAACACAAATGGGAATGATGGTGTGACCAACCCTCTTATATTGGAGTCTATTTGTCTGTCTTTAAGTCTCTTTGCTTTGCTCATTCTGCATATTTATCAACCAACTTCATCTTAGGATGCTTTTAAACACTAATGAGATTTTATTGAAGCATTTTTTCCTCCCTTCAATGTCCACTTAACGTCACGTGATCCGTCAGAAATCATTCTAATATGCTGATTTGAAATATAAATCTGTTCGAACATTATAAACGTCTTTACTGTAATTTTTGATCAATTGAATGCATCCTTGCTGAATAAAAAAATCTTACTGACCTTAAACTTTTGAACGTTAGTAGTGTAAATCTAATAAACTGCATATAGCCTATCACGTAATTACCTCAAAAAGCAGCATCATGGCCAGTTTAATGTCAAGTGTTATGAGGGCGGAATATGCAGATCAGCACAGGTGTGTGTGTGTGTGTGTGTTGTTGTACCTGATGGTGTGTCTCTCTCTCCACGTTCTCGCCGTTCACCTCCACCACACGGTCACCCGCGCGCAGTCCCGATGCCTCAGCCGGGGACGCGCGCTCCACTTTCCGAATGTACTGTCCGGTTTTTCCTTTCTCTCCGTGCAGATGAAACCCGTATCCGCTCTCTCCTTTCTTCATCACACACAACCGAGGCTTCAAATCACTTGCCATTGTATTCCGCTTTTGTCTTCACATCCAAACTTGTAATAAAATCCAAGCGTTATATTCCGCAAAAATAACCCCCGAAAACTTACGGCAAAAGCATCTGCAAATGTTTACAAGCAAGCATCGTTGTCGGTTCTATATGTTCTAGTAAGTCCGCAGTGCATGTACAATAATATGCATGCAATGTAATAACAACACTATAGACAAAAAGCAAAAAAAAAAAAAAAAAGTGTCCAAATCGATCAAATGCTTCTCCAAGAAGAATGCTAAAGTAGTGACTGTAACTACCTGTGGATGTTCCTAGACGGATGCAAAACTCCTGTGCGAGACATTGTGCCCTCGGAGAGAGAAACGCATCTGTCTGGTGCTGCTGTCCACTGAGAAACTGTGTGTGTGCGTGTGTGTGCGCGCGCAGTGAATAAGACCGCCCATTCACAGACAGCAGAAATGCGCAGAGAAAAGTAGCGAAAGAGCCTTTGCATCAGTGCTTTTGGGACCTTACACAAAGAAGAGGTTTCTCTGTCCCACCATACAATGACTTTAACAATAAAAGTGGACACTAACTTTTAGGCTAGCTACCATGTGCAAAAACACAAAACAAAAAGCGGTCTGCTGTGAATTATACAATTTTATTTAAATACTCGAGCGTACGTTAGGCTACCATAGAAAATAAAAACGTATATATATATATTTAAAAATATATATATTTAATACTTCAAGTCATTATTGCAATAACGTCAGCGTGCTGTTATGGTTGTTCTCGAGCGAACCCGATTTTCAATTCGTTATCGTTTATTTGTTGGTGAAAAAGAAATGTTTGAATACACACACTTTCACCAAAAAAAAAATAAAAAAAAATAAAATAGGACGTCTTCTACACCTCTCACAGACTTATTTTGGGGAGGAGTTAAAGCCTTTATTATTGGGCCATAACCCCATAATTCGCACCATGCAAACCAACAATCCAGTAACGCTATCTGGCATTTACAAGTCATAATCAGCACATGGACGGAGAAGAGAGGTGTGACCAGAAGAGAGATATTATTGGTGTTTATAACACCGTCTCATGGGCAACTTCTCATAAAATATAAATAAATCATATGAATTTGAGAACATTTCGGGTCACACAACCCACATAGGGACAAGCGCGCGGACATTGAGGAGAATAGCAGCCTGGCTGTGCTGCACTCTGCTGGCGAATGAAGGAACTATTATTTATCTATCTATCTATCTATCTATCTATCTATCTATCTATCTATCTATCTATCTATCTATCGTGTGGATTAAAAATGCAAAACAGCACATTTCTGGAACTCCAATTTAATGAAGCTCTATAAAAAAGTATCTATCCTTGACTATTCTGTAGGTTCTCCCAATGTATTATTTAATAAGGCTACACGATGTCTCTAAACATTATGTTATATAGGCCTACCCAGTTGATGCTCACAATGTTCTGTGATTGTAGAAAAGGCCCCAATGTTATGTTAGTGTTGCTATTATTTAGTACAGTTGACCATATTGTGCTTTATGTTTCACGTTTATTCGGTGCTTGTGACAGGGTAGCAAAAGCGCACGCTGGTTTGTATATTGTATCTGACGTTTGTATATTGTATATTGTATCAGCATACTAATGCAGACCGATAGAGATAGTCGCTTGGTTGTCACACAGTTAGTATGCAGTATGATAGAGATCGTCGGTAGGTTGTCACACAGTTAGTATGCAGTATGATAGATATCGTCGGTTGGTTGTCACACAGTTAGTATGCAGTATAGAGATCGTCGGTTGGTTGTCACACAGTTAGTATGCAGTATGATAGAGATCGTCGCTTGGTTGTCACACAGTTAGTATGCAGTATGATAGATATCGTCGCTTGGTTGTCACGCAGTTAGTATGCAGTATAATAGATATCGTCGCTTGGTTGTCACAGTATGCAGTATGATAGAGATCGTCGGTTGGTTGTCACACAGTTAGTATGCAGTATGATAGATATCGTCGCTTGGTTGTCACACAGTTAGTATGCAGTATGATAGAGATCGTCACTTGGTTGTCACACAGTTAGTATGGCAGTATGATAGAGATCGTCGGTGGGTTGTCACACAGTTAGTATGCAGTATGATAGAGATCGTCGGTTGGTTGTCGCACAGTTAGTATGCAGTATGATAGAGATCGTTGCTTGGTTGTCACACAGTTAGTATGCAGTATGATAGATATCATCGCTTGGTTGTCAAACAGAGGTATGCAGTATGATAGAGATCGTCGGTTGGCAGTATGATATAGTCGGTTGGTTGTCGCACAGTTAGTATGCAGTATGATAGAGATCATCGGTGGGTTGTCGGACAGTTAGTATGCAGTATGATAGATATCGTCGCTTGGTTGTCACACAGTTAGTATGCAGTATGATGGAGATCGTCGGTGGGTTGTCGCACAGTTAGTATGCAGTATGATAGAGATCGTCGGTGGGTTGTCACACAGTTAGTATGCAGTATGATAGATATCGTCGCTTGGTTGTCACACAGAAGTATGCAGTATGATAGAGATAGTCGGTTGGTTGTCACAGTTAGTATGCAGTATGATAGAGATCGTCGGTTGGTTGTCACACAGTTAGTATGCAGTATGATAGAGATAGTCGGTTGGTTGTCACACAGTTAGTATGCAGTATGATAGAGATCGTCGGTAGTTTGTCACACAGAAGTATGCAGTATGATAGAGATCGTCGGTAGTCTGTCACATAGAAGTATGCAGTATGATAGAGATCGTCGGTGGGTTGTCGCACAGTTAGTATGCAGTATGATAGAGATCGTCGGTAGTTTGTCACACAGAAGTATGCAGTATGATAGAGATCGTCGGTAGTTTGTCACACAGTTAGTATGCAGTATGATAGAGATCGTCGGTAGTTTGTCACACAGAAGTATGCAGTATGATAGAGATCGTCGGTAGTTTGTCACACAGTTAGTATGCAGTATGATAGAGATAGTCGGTGGGTTGTCACACAGTTAGTATGCAGTATGATAGATATCGTCGGTTGGTTGTCACACAGTTAGTATGCAGTATAGAGATCGTCGGTTGGTTGTCACAGTTAGTATGCAGTATGATAGAGATAGTCGGTTGGTTGTCACAGAGTTAGTATGCAGTATGATAGAAATAGTCGGTTGGTTGTCACACAGTTAGTATGCAGTATGATAGAGATAGTCGGTTGGTTGTCACACAGTTAGTATGCAGTATGATAGAGATAGTCGGTTGGTTGTCACACAGTTAGTATGCAGTATGATAGAGATAGTCGGTTGGTTGTCACACAGTTAGTATGCAGTATGATAGAGATCGTCGGTAGTTTGTCACACAGAAGTATGCAGTATGATAGAGATCGTCGGTAGTTTGTCACAAAGAAGTATGCAGTATGATAGAGATCGTCGGTAGTTTGTCACACAGAAGTATGCAGTATGATAGAGATCGTCGGTAGTTTGTCACACAGAAGTATGCAGTATGATAGAGATCGTCGGTAGTTTGTCACACAGAAGTATGCAGTATGATAGAGATCGTCGGTAGTTTGTCACACAGAAGTATGCAGTATGATAGAGATCGTCGGTAGTTTGTCACACAGAAGTATGCAGTATGATAGAGATCGTCGGTCGGATGATAATTGTGAGCGACACTTTTCTTCAGAGTGTGCGTAAATGAGGACAGTAAGTAGATCTGCTGCATTGCTCGTGATGTTGTGTTTCTTTGTCAGCTGTTATTTCTGCTATTTGATATGGATGAGAGTTAGGAGTTCAAGGGTTAAATATTATTTTCTGAACCGTGGCTATTGTGGCTTTGAAGTATATCATAGACGACACAAAGTTATATCTACATTATTGGTAACTTAATGCATGGTAGAAAATCTGAGAATCCCATATAAGTGTTTGAATCCTTTCTCTCTGCGTACATTCTTAGAGTTTAAGAGATATATAGTCATATTCTGACTATTGTTTATTTTATGTTAATTGTAATGTATATTAGTGCTTAAGGTTTATGCATGTTTCCTTTATTGATTTGTATTTTGTTTCTGTCTTTATAGAAACCACACTCAAAGTTACACTCACACAAGAAAGAGGCAAGAATAAACAGAATAATAAGAACTTTCTCTCAGCTCTTCATTTAGTTAAGTGGTGTTCTGAAGTGAACCTGGTGATAAACCCAGAATTAGCAGCTAGACTGAGCGTCTACCCATTATCTTCACTTCGGTGATATTGTTTCTTATTCCTCCCTGGCCTTATATAATAGCAGGTCAGTCAGCGTAGCAATTGTGATACACTGAAATACAATGAGGCCATCATTCGCTACATGCATGTGTTAGATGGCGGGCAAACAGAAGATTACCAACACTCAAACATGTCTTTCAGCAGATTTGAACAGTTCAACCAAAGACTGCAATATCACTGGGGTCACCGACATACTGAAATTGCAGTGTTTCAGTGAGCAAAACATGCAGTTCTGAAGGAGCGCAAATCATTTTAAAGTACAAATGAAAATTAATCATTCATAATACTCACCCTCCTCATGTGGTTCCAAACTTGTATGACTTTTTCTTACATAAAAAAACAAAACATAAAAGGTACGACTATAAAAATATAAACAATTTAGATTTTTAGGTGAACTTATTTTAACCACTTCAGCACACTTCAATAAAAAAATACAAATATTCTCAAAATTAAACTTCTTTACTGGTACAATTCATAGTACTGTAGCCATTTTATAACGACCAAAAACAAAACAAAAAACTAAATATAAACAGACCAATTTGCACTGAAAAGCATTTTACAAAACACACCGCACAAAGTCCTATTTCTCAGCTAAAATTCTGTCAAATAAATAGTCACGAACAAATCAATAGTATTTTACAAACGGACTCTTGTAGGTCAACATAGTGTTGCCGACGACACGGATCTATAAATGAACCCCTGACTTTTTAAACATATCCAATGAATCACATAGGACTTGTGCAACTTACATTTCCGTTATAAAGACAGAACAGTGTGCCGTCTACTTTAACTCAAATGCTTGACCAAAACCTTGAAAATAATAATAATGACGATGAAGACGACAGGGCGCGCCCCTTTATGTAAAATAAACACTGATATAAGTCGATTAAAAAGGACTAATTACAATAAGTTACATTCCTGCGGAGTATCGTGACTGCGCTGTGATATTACTAGTGACGAGAGAAACGAACAGTGAGTGAGTGAGTGGTTTATGTCCAGTTTTGTTCAAATGTACACATATTAGTCCACATGCTCATCCATAAACATCCGTTCCCGTCCGTGGAGATTTTCCATCTGAGCTCAAGCTAGTGTCTCTTACAATTTATGGCTGTTATCAGTTTTTTTTCTTCTTCTTCCTTTAGTACAAAAAATAATAATCTGGTCATATTTCACACTAAAAGTAATATCAGCCCTAAATGGCACATACAAATAACACAACTGTGATTGGTAGCTTCAGTCAGCATTATAAAAGTAAAAAAGGACTGTTTATAATGTTTTTTTTTTTTTTTGCATCATCACATTATTGGAAAATGAAGAACATTTCCCTACAAAATGACCACATTATTATAATGCAAAAGAAAACATTTAATTAGAATAAATTCTCAATAATAAAATTCCAAAATGTAAATTACAATTTAATCATTTAAATCAGTACAAATGAAAAAGCAGTAAAACGAAGGCTATCATAAATATAAGAAAATAAAAACTTTTTAAATAATAGGCTATATACTTTTGCATTACAGTAATGAGATTTTCTGTTTGTTGTTTAAATTTGAAAATAACATCACAATGCAAAAAAAAAAAAAAAAAAAACGTAGCAGCCCTAATATATAAGATTGATTTAGTAAAAATAACTTTTCAAGGGGGAAATATGACCCAGACATATTCTCATCAGGTTAAGCGGTGGAAAAGGTTTTAAAAACGTCCCTCTTCCTGGGACCTTGCAGACTAGTCGAAGCGGAAGTCGGATCCTTACATTAGTGTCCTGAACTCCACACCTCTCTGTACATTCAGAAAACAAAAGTAAAATGAGAGAAGCGTGTTCTGTCTGAAGGCACAGATACCTCTACGGGGCAGGAGCGTAACACGGGGCCCGGCCGGAAGGGCATGAATCAGTGCAAGAACAGGGAGGTGGGAAGGAAATCCTTAGCTTAAAATGCATTGCTCTTTCCCGCTGTGCTCCTTGTAACTCGGTTTCGGCCATCATTCGTATTAAAAGTCTTAAAAACGTAGCTTGCGAGCCCAGTTTCGCCAGAGCTGCATCAAAGTTCAAGCGCTTCCTGTATGTACATAAAGGGTGATATGGTACTGTACAGCGGGGCTTTATTGAGTGCGAGGTTTGCCGTGGACTCTGAAGCGATACAGGCAGGTGTAATCGGGGTGACCCCAGTTCGACAGCACACGCATCTCAATGATCTGAAAGGCCTTGTCGTTCTTCTCCTGGGGAACAAAAAAAAGGCAAAATAAAACATGGTCAGCCTCTCCATATCAAACCTTAGTAAGCTGCTCTGCGGTCTACATAGGCAGCATACTAACTAAAACAGAACTACATGCATGACTGGTGCAGAACATACTCAATGTACTATTTATTCCAGTAGTGTTTGACAGAAGCTAATAAAAATAGATTTTTTTATGAACGCATTCTGGGGCATGCAATGCTGCATTTGGCCAAAAAGAAAAGTGCATGTTGCTAAGCTAAAGACAAGATACTAGGTAACGCATTCTGTGTTTCCATTTGATTTAGTTTTAATGGTTTAATTACATTCTTCAAAAAGGATGTCTAATCAATTGCATTCATAAAACTTAATAATTTAACTATTTTTTTTAATAAAAATGTACAATAATTGCACCCTTTGTGAAATGTGTTTTATTTTTTCCAGGAATTCTGTTTTGATTTTTCTTGATTCTGCTTCATACAAATGTATTACCAAAAACAGTGGTAATCAAATGAACATATAGGCTAAAACATTAAAGGGGTGGTAAAGTATGATTTCACTTTTCCAACTTTAGTTAGTGTGTAATGTTGCTGTTTGAGCATAAACCACATCTGCAAAGTTACAACGCTCAAAGTTCAAAGCAAAGGGAGATATTTGCTTTTAAAGAAATCGTTTTTTTAAGGACTACAACAAACGGCTGGTAGGGACTACACGACATTCCTCCGGGTTTAGTGACATCAGCAAGTCTAAAATGTACATAAACCCCGCCCCCGGGAACACGCAGTTGAGGGAACAAGTCAAATATTTGTATTTGTAATATTTGTATAGTATTTTGTCACAGAAGTGAGTCAGCTCAAACTTTAGCATCCATCTTTTCACATGCAATAGAAAGTCACTCTGTGTGCATCTCACAACAGTTCCTATACGAGCGATTTATAGATTATAATGACAGAATATGCTAATTGAAGATAGTTAACGCCACATCAGCAACATAAATGCATCAACTAACCATTCAGAGACGTCCTGTTGCATTCTACATGTTGTCACTTCTTCTTGAGTCTCTCCATCTTTGTCTGACTCCGTTTTGACATTAAAGGCAGAACAGTTTCTGTCATTTTAGTGTGTCTGCGTGAGGTAATAGCAGCTGCTAACACACACATGAGCTCTTGAAACCCCGCCCTCTGCAGCAGCTCATTTGCATTTAAAGGGCCAGACACAAAACGGTGCGTTTTTGCAAACCCTCAAAAAGTGAACACTTTAACATGCTATATAAA
>JARPMJ010009210.1:17500-28832 GCA_033366665.1 Phoxinus dragarum | reverse complement strand
AAACACTGGGTTATTACGTCTGACCCAGGATCTGGGTAACACAAAACACTGGGTTGTTACGTCTGACCCAGGATCTGGGTAACACAAAAAACTACCCAAACACTGGGTTGTTACGTCTGACCCAGGATCTGTGTAACACAAAAACTACCCAAACACTGGGTTGTTACGTCTGACCCAGGATCTGGGAAACACAAAAACTACCCAAACACTGGGTTGTTACGTCTGACCCAGGATCTGTGTAACACAAAACACTGGGTTGTTACGTCTGACCCAGGATCTGTGTAACACAAAACACTGGGTTGTTACGTCTGACCCAGGAGCTGGGTAACACACACACTACCCAAACACTGGGTAGTTACGTCTGGCCAGGATCTGGGTAACACAAACACTACCCAAACACTGGGTTTTTACATCTGACCCAAGAGCTGGGTAACACAAACACTACCCAAACACTGGGTAGTTACGTCTGACCCATGAGCTGGGTAACACAAACACAACCCAAAAACTGGGTAGTTACGTCTGACCCAGGATCTGGGTAACACAAACACTACCCAAACACTGGGTAGTTTATGTCTGACCCAGGAGCTTGGTAACACACACACTACCCAAACACTGGGTTGGTACATCTGACCCAAGAGATGGGTTACACAAACACTGGGTTGTTACATCGGACCCAGGAGCTGGGTAACAAAAACACAACCCAAACACTGGGTAGTTACGTCTGACCCAGGAGCTGGGTAACACAAACACCTACCCAAACACTGGGTTGTTACGTCTGACCCAGGAGCTGGGTAACACACACACTACCAAACACTGGGTTGTTACATCTGACCCAGGAGCTGGGTAACACACATTACTACCCAAACTCTGGGTTGTTACATCTGACCCAAGAGCTGGGTAACACAAACACTACCCAAACACTGGGTAGTTACGTCTGACCCATGAGCTGGGTAGCACAAACACAACCCAAACACTGGGTAGTTACGTCTGACCCAGGATCTGGGTAACACAAACACTACCCAAACACTGGGTAGTTATGTCTGACCCAGGAGCTGGGTAACACAAACACTACCCAAACACTGGGTTGTTACGTCTGACCCAGGAGCTGGGGTAACACACACACTACCAAACACTGGGTTGTTACGTCTGACCCAGGAGCTGGGTAACACATATACTACCCAAACTCTGGGTTGTTACATCTGACCCAAGAGCTGGGTAACACAAACACTACCCAAACACTGGGTAGTTACGTCTGACCTAGGAGCTGGGTAAAACAAACACTGGGTTGTTACGTCTGACCTAGGAGCTGGGTAACACACACACTACCAAACACTGGGTTGTTACGTCTGACCCAGGAGCTGGGTAACACACATACTACCCAAACTCTGGGTTGTTACATCTGACCCAAGAGCTGGGTAACAAAAACACTACCCAAACACTGGGTAGTTACGTCTGACCTAGGAGCTGGGTAAAACAAACACTGGGTTGTTACGTCTGACCTAGGAGCTGGGTAACACACACACTACTCAAACTCTGGGTAGTTACGTCTGACCTAGGAGCTGGGTAACACAAACACTACCCAAACACTGGGTTGTTACGTCTGACCCAGGAGCTGGGTAACACACACACTACCAAACACTGGGTTGTTACATCTGACCCAGGAGCTGGGTAACACACATACTACCCAAACTCTGGGTTGTTACATCTGACCCAAGAGCTGGGTAACACAAACACTATCCAAACACTGGGTAGTTACACCTGACCCATGAGCTGGGTAACACAAACACAACCCAAACACTGGGTAGTTACGTCTGACCCAGGATCTGGGTAACACAAACACTACCCAAACACTGGGTAGTTATGTCTGACCCAGGAGCTGGGTAACACAAACACTGGGTTGTTACGTCTGACCCAGGAGCTGGGTAACACACACACTACCAAACACTGGGTTGTTACGTCTGACCCAGGAGCTGGGTAACACACATACTACCCAAACTCTGGGTTGTTACATCTGACCCAAGAGCTGGGTAGCACAAACACTACCCAAACACTGGGTAGTTACGTCTGACCTAGGAGCTGGGTAAAAATGGGGCGGCAATGGCTCAGTGGTTCATGTAGATTGTCTACAAACCGGAAGGTTGGTGGTTCAATCCCCGGTTCCCACCTGACCAAGTGTTGAGGTGTCCATGAGCAAGACACCTAACCCCAGCTGCTCCCGACGAGCTGGATCGCCTTGCATGGCTGACACCGCCTTCGGTGTATGAATGAGTGAGTGAATGGGTGAATGTGAGGCAATATTGTAAAGCGCTTTGGTGGCCATTGGGTCTGTGAAAGCGCTATATAAATGCAGTCCATTTACCATTTACCATTTAAAACAAACACGGGGTTGTTACGTCTGACCTAGGAGCTGGGTAAAACACACACTACCCAAACACTGGGTAGTTACGTCTGACCTAGGAGCTGGGTAAAACATACACAACCTAAACACTGGGTAGTTACGTCTGACCTAGGAGCTGGGTAACACACACACACTACCAAACACTGGGTTGTTACGTCTGACCCAGGATCTGGGTAACACAAACACTACCCAAACACTGGGTAGTTATGTCTGACCCAGGAGCTGGGTAACACAAACACTACCCAAACACTGGGTTGTTACGTCTGACCCAGGAGCTGGGTAACACACACACTACCAAACACTGGGTTGTTACGTCTGACCCAGGAGCTGGGTAACACACATACTACCCAAACACTGGGTAGTTATGTCTGACCCAGGAGCTGGGTAACACACACACTACCCAAACACTGGGTTGTTACGTCTGACCCAGGAGCTGGGTAACACAAACACTACCCAAACACTGGGTAGTTATGTCTGACCCAGGAGCTGGGTAACACACACACAACCCAAACACTGGGTTTTTTTCGCCTGACCCAGGAGCTGGGTAACACATACACTACCCAAACACTGGGTAGTTACGTCTGACCCAGGAGCTGGGTAACACACACACAACCCAAACACTGGGTAGTTACGTCTGGCCCAGGAGCTGGGTAACACAAACACTACCCAAACACTGGGTTGTTACATCTGACCCATGAGCTGGGTAACACACACACTACCCAAACACTGGGTTGTTACATCTGACCCAAGAGATGGGTTACACAAACACTACCCAAACACTGGGTTGTTAAATCTGACCCAGGAGCTGGGTAACACAGACACTACCCAAACACTGGGTAGTTATGTCTGACCCAGGAGCTGGGTAACACAAACACTACCCAAACACTGGGTTGTTACGTCTGACCCAGGAGCTGGGTAACACACACACTACCAAACACTGGGTTGTTACGTCTGACCCAGGAGCTGGGTAACACACATACTACCCAAACTCTGGGTTGTTACATCTGATCCAAGAGCTGGGTAACACAAACACTACCCAAACACTGGGTAGTTACGTCTGACCTAGGACCTGGTAAAACAAACACAACCCAAACACTGGGTTGTTACGTCTGACCTAGGAGCTGGGTAACACAAACACTACCCAAACACTGAGTTGTTACGTCTGACCCAGGAGCTGGGTAACACACACACTACCCAAACACTGGGTAGTTACGTCTGACCTAGGAGCTGGGTAACACAAACACTACCCAAACACTGGGTTGTTACATCTGACCCAAGAGATGGGTTACACAAACACTACCCAAACACTGGGTTGTTACATTTGACCCAAGAGATGGGTAACCCACACACTACCCAAACACTGGGTTGTTACATTTGACCCAAGAGATGGGTAACACAAACACTACCAAACACTGGGTTGTTACGTCTGACCCAGGAGCTGGGTAACACACATACTACCCAAACTCTGGGTTGTTACATCTGACCCCGGAGCTGGGTAACACAAACACTACCCAAACATTGAAAAAATAGACCCAAAAGGCTCAGCCCATGATTAGGGGGAAAAAAAATTCACGCTTTTTTTAGAGTGTAGAACTTTCACACTGTTTCCTCAACAACTCGCACAGTTTTAGGTTTCATTCACATCCGTGGGGCCGAACAACCCTGGACAAGTTACTTGTAACAGTTTAATCATTTCAGCCTTAAAAATAATTAAAACTGTAAGACTATAAAGGGCCTGAAATGAATTCATCTCAACAAAACTGTCCTCCCTCACAGACATCCCTGCCCGACGAGAGCGTGCTCCAGAAACACTGAAATAACAGTAATTAAGGATGAATGGTGTGTGACCCTCAGCAGCGGGTGAGACGCGAAGGAGCCGTGTGTGTGCGTGTGTGTGTGCGTGGTGTGTGTGTGTGTGTGTGGTGTGTGTGTGTGTGTGTGTCTGTGTCTTGTGTCTGTGTCTGTGTGTGTGTGTGTGTGTGTGTGTGTGTGTGTGTGTGTGTGTCTGTGTCTGTGTCTGTGTGTGTGTGTGTGTGTGTGTGTGTGTGTGTGTGTGTGTGTGTCTGTGTCTGTGTCTGTGTCTGTGTGTGTGTGTGTGTGTGTGTGTGTGTGTCTGGTCTGTGTCTGTGTCTGTGTCTGTGTCTGTGTGTGTGAGTGTGTGTGTGTCCACAGGCCTGATTCATCGTCTCGTCTCGTCTTGTTCCTCCTTCACGAGTCTGAATCCTCGAGAAGAGAAGTTCCTCTGCTGGGAGAGACACCATGTCAAGTCAAGTCAAGTCATCTTTATTTATATAGCGCTTTTTACAATACAGATTGTATCAAAGCAACTTCACAGTGATAACATGAAAATAATACAAAAAACAATTTCATCATCGTCCACCTTTAAGGCAGATCTATAATATTGTTGAATATTAATGTCCCCAACTAAGCAAGCCAGAAGGAGAGGCAACAGCGGCAAGGAACCAAAACTCCATCAGGGACAGAATGGAGAAAAAACCTTGGGAGAACCCAGGCTCAGTCGGGGGCCAGTTCTCCTCTGGCCAATGAGTGAACAGTGTATGAAGTTCATGAATGAATCAGAGTATTTGTCCAGTTCTACCAGAAAGACTCGGGAGATAAATTGATATAACAGCGTATATTTATTAACAGCCCAGCAAGCATGAATTTATAAAGTTCTTTGGCGTAGGCCCCGTCCTTAGAGAGCAATGCGAGGGTAGCGGAATCTGCATATCCTGCCTGAAGACGAAGGCAGGGGCGCAGCCGACCCCCCCTGGAGGTTAAGGAAGGGACCATCCTGGTGGTGGTGGGGAGGATGAAGGGGGAGGGTGCCATCTGGTGGTGGTTGGGGAGGATGGAGGTACTTGGCAGCGTCAGCATCTGCGAACTCAGACGAGTGTAAGTACCGATCTTTTATACTGTGAGTGTTAGCACATGATTGGTTAGGAGAGAAGTAATACGTGGCACGCTGATTGAGTCTTCCTGGCAGAACCTACGCTGAAGCTGTCATTTCTACCAGAAAGACTCGGGAGATAAATTGATATAACAGCGTATATTTATTAACAGCCCAGCAAGCATGAATTTATAAAGTTCTTTGGCGTAGGCCCCGTCCTTAGAGAGCAATGCGAGGGTAGCGGAATCTGCATATCCTGCCTGAAGACGAAGGCAGGGGCGCAGCCGACCCCCAAAGATAGGTGGGAGGAATAATTCCACCGGGACGGAGCCCACCCCCAAAGAACTGAGAGTAAGTATACCCACCGGTTGAGCATCCTGCAGATCCTGAAACGAGAAAGAAAAGTTAGAAAAAAAATAGCGTGATAAAAGCAATATAGTGGGTGTGTACGATATATAGTTTTTATTTTTTTTTATTTTTATGCATTGTTAAGATGCCTATAGACGCGGCCGCGATGGACCATTAGACCGTGATGGCTGTACATGAACATGGTGAAACAGACAACATAGAGACAAGGTCCGATGGACCACGCACAGAAGCCATAATAGCGCAAGGTCAAGATGACCACATAAAGACGGGGCCACGATGGACCACTTGACCACGATGGGCCGCACATAAAAGCCGATGAGGCGCCAGGTCATGCTAGACCACATAAACACAAGGTCATGCTTGACCACAGGCCATGATAGACCACATAAACACAAGGTCATGCTTGACCACAGGCCATGATAGACCACATAAACACAAGGTCATGCTTGACCACAAGGCCGGCTTCGACCCCACATAGCAAGGCCGCGATGGACCAACATACCTCGAGGGCACACACAGACAAGCCACATTGGCCACACGGCCATGATAGACCACATAAAAGCAGGGCCACAATGGCCACGAGACCGCGGTGGGTCACACACAGGACAGGCCGCGATAGACCACCTGGCCATTGGACCACATAAAACCAAGGCCGCGATGGACCACAAGGCCATGATGGCCGCATAAGGGACAAGGCCACGGTAGGCCACACGGCCATGGTAGACCACAGAGACGAGACCGCTTAGGAGCCACAACGGCCGCTAATGCCACATGAATATGAACCTATAAGACGAGGCTACTAAGCCACACAAAACAGCGGCCGCGATGGGCCGCACATAGGACAAGGCCACTAAGGCCACACGTAGACGGCTAAACAGACACGACCGTTAGGCCACATGAAACCAAGACCTCTATAGGTCACTAGACCACGATGGGCCTTGGAGGACAAGGCCACGGTAGGCCACACGGCCATGGGAGACCACAGACACGAGACCGCTTAGGAGCCACAACGGCCGCTAATGCCACACAGAGACGAGCCTATAAGACGAGGCAACTAAGCCACATGAAACCGAGGCCACGATGGACCACAGACCACGATGGGCCACACATAGGACAAGGCCACGATAGGCCACACGGCCATGATAGACCACACTGAACAAAGGCCGCGATGGGCCCGGCCACGAATGGCCACGCACAGGACAGGGCAGCAATGAGCTACGAGCCGCTAAAGGCCACACATAGACGGGCTAAACATAGACACGGCCATAAAGCCACATGAAACCACGACCTCTAGAGGTCACTAGACCACAATGGCCTTGCAGGACAAGGCCACGGTAGGCCACACGGCCATGGGAGACCACAGAGACGAGACCGCTTAGGAGCCACAACGGCCGCTAATGCCACACAAAAGACAAGTTTCACAAGACAAGGCCGCTAGGCCACACGAACCAGGCCGCGATGGACCATGAGGACAAGGCCACGATAGGCCACACAGAACATGGCTATGACCGCCTACTTGGGACAAGACCGAGCTCAGCCACTAGGCCGAGAAAGATCACACAGAGACGAGAGACAGGCTGAACGGCCACACAAAACGGAGTTGCAAACACATAGAGACAGACATGATGTGGCTTATCAAAGATGGGAATTAGCTGCTGCTCGGTAAGTAAGTGATGTACGACCGAGACAACCACCACCAGTATTTGCATTAGGATTTACCTGGATCGTTACTGGAGAGCTTGCTGAGCTTCAAGGATGATTTTAGAACCGGTTCTTATATAGGATTCGAAAGCAGAGGAAGACCATCTTCCCATGATCTTAATGGCTGATGTAGAAACTCCTCGTTCAGCTGCTGTAGTGGCTGCCCCAATTCTGAAGGAGTGACCAGTATAGAGAAGGGGATAGATGGCAGCTTTTGAGGACAGCAACTAAATGAGCCCTGAACCAGGCTTTAGATAGAGGTGCTTCATTAGGTTGGTTAACAGGGGGAGTGATCTGAGAACTTGGGCAGATTTTAAGGAATTTAATCATAGATGAGAAGGAACAGAATTTATTGCTAATTTTGGAAATTGTTAATGTGATAACAGAACTTGAATTCTAGAATACATTTAGCAAAGTTACAACACTCAAAAGGTCGACCATGGAAGATTTTCATTTAACAAGATTGCTTTAAGGACTACGACAAATGCTGAGCGGCATTTCTCCTGGGTTAGTGGCATCACAAACCCTAAAATTACATAAATTCAGTCCCCCCGATATGATTTATAGATATCAAAACAGAATGAGCAAATCAATGACTAGAAGATAACTACGCATAAGCTGCGTAATCATGAACTAACCATCCTGAAGTGAGATCTACATGTTTACACTTCTTGGGTCTCTCCATCTTTGACTGACTCGGATTTGAACAAGCTAAAAGTTTTGAGATTTGTCTGTGAGGGGTAAGTTTCGAAGCTGTAGTACGAGCTGTTGAAACTCCGCCCCCTGTGCTGGGAGCAGTAGCCTGACTGCATCCGAGGGATAGACAAACTGTGTGCTTCACTCACCCTCAATGATGATTCCGGCATCAATAAAAAAAAATATCTGTGGGGCTTTTGTGAGCCAAAACCCCTCGCACGCACCCTGGGGACACCGGAGACCTACCACACGTAAATTTTGTAATTGTAGACGAGGAAGGAACAACCGGCCATGATCAGGATGGGAATAAGAGGAATCTGAAAAGATAAGTGAAACATTATAACAAATACTGCAGAGTCTGAGCTTTAAAGGTGTTGGGAAACACTCCTTTAGTGAAATATGGTCTAGCTGGATTGACTTAAATACATGATCTCTGTTAGAGGAGGGCAGGGTGATGGATCCGGGTTGCTGAAGGGTGAAGCCATCTGAAGCCTGAAGACTAAAACTTGAAAGCACGTAGATATGGCATTGCAGTGGCCAGAAATGAGCGCGACCTTAATCATGAAATTAGAGACTACTGATTGCCAGATAAACATTCAGAAATAGAATGACCGCCTGACAAGATCTGCCTTAGTGACGCAACAGAGCTTCGTTAGCACATACAAGTTTTACCACGACTTTCGACCCAAAAGGACGTTAGCAGCCGCTATAGGATAATTCTGTGAAGCCTGGATGAACGAAGCCGGAGTAGGCTTGGTAATATGTCTGACCTTAGCTGTTCCACATGCCCAAATCTGAGATTGGACATGCACCTTCGTCTAGCTGAATCGGGTCGCTTAATTCACCACAGTGGGCCAGCGTTAACAGACAAGATAGATGACCTGCTTAGAATAGAGATACTCATAGTGAATTTTCGATGACCGAGCAGAAAGCATATACTAGTGGTGTCAACAATAATAGATTCGGTGATGCATTGCAATGTGGGGCATGCACGATTCAGCATCGATGCGGCAAAGTGCCATAATCGATTATTTCGCCGTTTATTTTCTGGCCTTGGGTTAAACAATAAAGTTGAGAAGTTTCAATTACTTCCGGGGGCATAACAACAACAATCAAAATGGCTGAGTGGAGGGAGATGACCGCGATAGACGGGTAATTAAAATCGCACCCAGAGCTTGGAAAGCGGACATCTGGGCACATTTAGATTCTACGGAGTTAATGGGAAACGTGACAAAACTTACGCGATGTTTAAAACCTGCCACACTAAAATCAAGCACGTTGGCAATACAACAACAACAAAGTTGGCTGTTATTATTGCACTATTTAATTTCAAATGGTTCAGAAGCAGAGAGATGGGAAACATTTCTCGTTCAAAGCACTGAAGCAGTGATTTAGGTTTTCTTTTTCAGGTTTGAAAATGCCTTATCCGATACCCTGTACCATTCAATTTTATTTTGATTAATGACATTTATGTCAAAGATACAGAAGAGTGATAATACACACATAGCAGCCTATAAAATCTGTTGTTCAATATATGACTGCTTGTATTGCCTCATGACTGATGAAAAATTTGCCTTGTGTGCAGAATAATTTTGATGCATCGCAATGCGTCGTAGAATCGAATCATTACCTGGTGAAGCGAATTGTGAGGGCAGTGCCAATTTATTTATTTTAATAGCACTAAATCTTATTAATCTTAGTACGATACTTACCTGAAGTAAGGTAACGGTATACCGATAAAATACTACCTCGATACACTTGATATTGTTTTGTTGACTTGAGCGTAGAATACATTTTTAGCTGCACAGCATATACCTGACATTACTCTTGAGTTGCTCTTGTAGGAATTAAGTTTTATCCACGGCCGGGAGATGCTGGCCATGACAACCAAGTGAGTCCCTTGGATAGGAAAAAATATATTAACATTTAAATCATGCAGATGAGTAAAACATTGCACTTGAGTCTCTTGACTGTGATTTGTTTGGTGACACATGCTATCAGTGGATTAAAGTAGTCACCAGGAAAACGTTACAACGATTGTACCATATCTGTTATTGTAGATTTTTTTTTTTTTTTTTTTTTTTTTTTTTTTTTTGTATAAAACATTTGTTAGAGAATTTCCAGCACTTGTAAATGTATAATATACTGTCTTTGTACTTTACTACAGCGTATGCATAAATATAGTGACCAACTGTTCTCTTAAGCTAAGCTTTTTTCCTTTATAGATATGGTGGTCATATATTAACGTGAAAATTTAAATAGCCGGACATCTCTGTAAATGCCAAAGCTGATGAATTAAGAGAAGGCATAACGAGTTGAATTGGATACTGCTCCTTTAAGTGGAACGCACCTCTCTGGTGAGTGGGCAGCCGGTATGAGACGAGAGCGCGAGCTTGAATATAGCATAAGTGTTAGCCGGTAATATATATATATATATATTTTTTTTTACTCTTATGCTGGTTTATTTCTATACAGTTGTCGTGAAGTATATGCGAACTGCCCATGTGTGCGTGGGATCGACGATGCTGAAAATACGTTAACACCGCGCTGCCTGTGGGATATTAGTTACGTGGATCTTGCTTACACATGCTGCAACCATTCAGCGAGCTATCCAGCCCTACTGTAAAGCGTTACAGTTTGTTGCGTTGAAGACTGCAATCTGTATCCGCAGTTTAAGAAAACTGCCACGTCACCACAGTCACGAATGAACTTCACCGCTGGTGAAGGAAGCAGCTGAGTAGCCAAATTATACTCACCTGAAGAAGTTTAAATGTTTGATCGTGAGTAAATGTTAACGTGGCTGCTGCTGGAACCGCAAACGTGAGAACCGATTGAAAGCGTTGAAAGTGAAATTTGAACTTGAACTGAAAACCATGTTAGAGGATCGTCTCTCATGAGAGGAGTTTCCTGCACGCGTGTCCCGCACTCGCGCGCCGTCAAAGTTTGTAAAACCAACGGTATGATTTTGAGTTGGGAATGACTGGAATCGAGACGCGGGTGAGTACTTGGCAGCGTCAGCATCTGCGAACTCAGACGAGTGTAAGTACCGATCTTTTATACTGTGAGTGTTAGCACATGATTGGTTAGGAGAGAAGTAATACGTGGCACGCTGATTGAGTCTTCCTGGCAGAACCTACGCTGAAGCTGTCATTTCCGGCTGGTTGAAGTCGGAGTGGAGAGGAGGAGAGACTGGTTGACACTTCAGGTCAGCGGCGTCGTCGTGTCCTGGCGCTGGTCCTTCATCAGATCTGGATACGGCCTGGTTCCGGTGGACAGCA
>JARPMJ010009210.1:0-7500 GCA_033366665.1 Phoxinus dragarum | reverse complement strand
TCCGGGATCAGTGCTTTGTGCCGCGCTCAGATTCTAACATCACTTTACAGTAAATGTTTGTGCACTCCCAAGCATCGACGATAGCACTTCAACTGCAGTCTTTCTCTTCTAGGAAAACAGCAAAAATATTGATGACTATAATTGTCCAATCAGATCCAATCATGTCCCGTCCTCCTACACTGTAAACCCTGAATCTATTTTACACCCATACTAACCAGATGCACCACGACACTTGATAAAAGAGACCACGCCCACTCCGCCCACACACTCTTCTGATTGGCTGTGAGTTTTGATTGATTTGGTTGAGTGCAGTGAGTTTTGCAGAGAGGCTCACACACACACACACACACACACACACACACACACACACACACACACACACACACACACACACACACACACACAGACAGAGACACACACACACACACAGAGACACACACACACACACAGAGACACACACACAGACACACACACACACACACACACACACACACACACACACAGACACACACACACACACACACTGAACATTTCAACAACTTTTAGCCTTTTATGTTCTAACCGGACTCAGAAAGATGGAGAGACTCGAGAAGAAGTGACACATGTAGAAGAACAGGACATTTCTGAATGGTTAGTTGATAAATTTATGGAGCTTATGTGTAGTTATCTTCTAGTCATTGATTAGCATATTCTGTCATGATAATCTATAAATCACGTTCCCGGGTAATTTCTAGGGTTGGTGCTGTCACTAACATCAACTCTCACTGCATGAAGCCACGAACTGCAATAGATATTTAAAAATGGAGATACAAAACTTCTTGAGTTACATGCATGCACCGCTTCTTCCCAGTGTTGAGCTGACAGTGCTATACACATCTGACCAACACTGTAGAGCTTCCACTATACTGCCATTTCCCTTCTTTAAAGGTGCACTTGGTAACTTTTTCAACTTAATAAATCCGTTTAGAAATCATTTGGATGGTTAGATAATCTGTTCTGGTGAGAATGGTTACTTTCCCCGCTCCCCCCAGCGTTCCCAGCCGGAAAACCAGCCTTGCAACATTGGGACTAACGTCCCGGTAAGTTGAAAATAGGAAGTCTCGTGAGAAGCGAGAACGAGCGAGAAACACAAACTGCTTTACGGAATACAAAATGTACATGTCAATGTTAAATGATACTGTGTGATGTATTACCCACCTCGGTAGACATGCTCCACACGATAAAGCGTCTGGGACTCACTTGTTCACCACACCGGCTCCGACCGTAACAAAAGCACGTGAGCAGCGGTAGAAAGGGGGAGGAGTGCGCCGGCGCGCCGCAAGTGACTTTACGACAGTGATGTGAAAAATATACGCACCGCAGCTGTAGGGGAGCTCGCTGAGAAAATCAGCAAAGCGGTGGCTAGAGTTACCGAGTCCCGCTTTAATTTGGCTCCAAATCTCATGTGGAAATTGTAATTTTGACCCCATCTACAAAATAATTGGTTACTCTGTCAATATTAATCCATGACATTTAATATTCACTGTTTAACGAGTTTGTTTGCCAAGATATTAGGTTAAACTTATTGGCTTGCTGTCCACTGGAGAGGGGCTCGATGAAGCAGCTTCCCCCCCCCCCCCCCCCCCCCCCCAGTGGCTAAAATGTAGGATATGATGATTAAAAGGGGCAAGGTACCTAAGATGAAGGTGGAGTTTGGGGAGGTGGAGGGACACTGGAACAGCTGATGCTAGGGAGAGGTAAGCGGCTGCTTATATACTGTACTCGGCTGATGATTGAAAGATTAGATTGGCTCACTCCTCACTAACTTACGTTTAGGAACTTCATTTAGTGCTGCGCGATTAATCGTCGAAAGATGACGTGGATTCAAACGGCCACATGATCTCATTGTTAAACGACAGGTTCGTCTCTATTAACCCTTCGATAAGTGCGATCACATCGGCCATCCAGATCTGCCACTTCACACAGAGACGTCTCGATTACAGCGTTACTCCAGTAGGTGGCGACGTGTGACTCTTAAAACATGTATTTGCCATTCAATCATTCATTCAAGAGATTCGTTCAGAAACGCAATGAAACGAGTGCATTAGTTATGAGCGAGTCATTGAATCATGCACTCATAAAAGTCATTCAACATTTTTACAAGAACTGCAGCTATTAACATTTGGTCAGAAGCTCCAGTAAACTACATGCCGTTTTGTTTAAGTGTCTGTTCAGAATCTGATCTCTGTTAGAAACTACAACACATGATTCCCAGTTGATCCAGGATCGTGCAGCTCTGCCACTGTGTGTCACAGTGTCTGGTGGTTCCCTGGGTTTAACATTAGAGGTCTCAGTTTTCACGGTGTCTAGGCATTTTCACTACACTTCCCATAATCCTGTCTGTCACTGATTGTTAATTTCCTTCAGCTGTCTCTCGTCACCTTGTTTGCACTTGTGTATATATACCCTGTCTGTTTCAGTGTTTGTCACGGAGTCCTTGTTAATAGTCACCACACTTCCGTTGTCTACATTCTGTCTGCTTCTTGTTTTGTTTCGTGTTTTGGATTGCCTTTCTGGATTTTGACCTCTGCCTGAACTAGTTGTGAGTACGGATTACCCCTTTAATAAATCATTGCGCTTGGATCTCTCTCTCTCTCCTGTGTGTTCCGTGACGGAAGGACTCCGTCACAAAAGAGATCCAGCATGATGGGGTTTCGTATCCTTTCTCCTAACACGGAGAAAGAGAGGAAGGGGCGAGTCCAAAATTTGATGAGCCTACGCCAGCGGGGCCAGCCGGTGGGTTGCCTTGCTCAGACCTTTTGGACACTCTCGAGAGGTATGGGCTACAATGAGGCAGCATTAAAGGATGTTTTTAATGTCTGTCTTGATGACCCATTGCCTGGGTGGGAAATGAAGGGGCTGGAGATCTTGGACTTTTGGGGTTTTACCAGATACCTTCAGCATCGGAGCCAGTGGGATTCATCAGTCACGCCTGTGTCTCGTGACAGGATGACCGACATACCCTTGCCGGTGAGTGTAACTTCCCCTGAGGCGGTGGGCTCGATGCCACCGTCTTGCCATCGTAGGCGGAGGAGGAAGAAACACACTTCTGCCGATCCAGAGACCGTTCACGTCACGTCTGCCGATCCAGAGACCGTTCACGTCACGTCTGCCGATCCAGAGACCGTTCACGTCACGTCTGCCGATCCAGAGACCGTTCACCGTCACGTCTGCCGATCCAGAGACCGTTCACGTCACGTCTGCCGATCCAGAGCCGGTCGCCTGCACAGCTGATCCAGAGCCGGTCGCCTGCACAGCTGATCCAGAGCCGGTCGCCTGCACAGCTGATCCAGAGCGGTCGCCTGCACAGCTGATCCAGAGCCGGTCGCCTGCACAGCTGATCCAGAGCCGGTCGCCTGCACAGCTGATCCAGAGCCGGTCGCCTGCACAGCTGATCCAGAGCCGGTCGCCTGCACAGCTGATCCAGAGCCGGTCGCCTGCACAGCTGATCCAGAGCCGGTCGCCTGCACAGCTGATCCAGAGCCGGTCGCCTGCACAGCTGATCCAGAGCCGGTCGCCTGCACAGCTGATCCAGAGCCGGTCGCCTGCACAGCTGATCCAGAGCCGGTCGCCTGCACAGCTGATCCAGAGCCGGTCGCCTGCACAGCTGATCCAGAGCCGGTCGCCTGCACAGCTGATCCAGAGCCGGTCGCCTGCACAGCTGATCCAGAGCCGGTCGCCTGCACAGCTGATCCAGAGCCGGTGGTGCCTGTTCCAGTTCCTGAGCCGGTGGTGCCTGTTCCAGTTCCTGAGCCGGTGGTGCCTGTTCCAGTTCCTGAGCCGGTGGTGCCTGCTCCAGTTCCTGAGCCGGTGGTGCCTGTTCCAGTTCCTGAGCCGGTGGTGCCTGCTCCAGTTCCTGAGCCGGTGGTGCCTGTTGCAGTTCCTGAGCCGGTGGTGCCGGTTGCAGTTCCTGAGCCGGTGGTGCCTGTTGCTGTTCCAGAGCCGGAGCCAGTGTCTGCTGTTCCAGAGCCGGAGCCAGTGTCTGCTGTTCCAGAGCCGGAGCCAGTGTCTGCTGTTCCAGAGCCGGAGCCAGTGTCTGCTGTTCCAGAGCCGGAGCCAGTGTCTGCTGTTCCAGAGCCGGAGCCAGTGTCTGCTGTTCCAGAGCCGGAGCCAGTGTCTGCTGTTCCAGAGCCGGAGCCAGTGTCTGCTGTTCCAGAGCCGGAGCCAGTGTCTGCTGTTCCAGAGCCGGAGCCAGTGTCTGCTGTTCCAGAGCCGGAGCCAGTGTCTGCTGTTCCAGAGCCGGAGCCAGTGTCTGCTGTTCCAGAGCCGGAGCCAGTGTCTGCTGTTCCAGAGCCGGAGCCAGTGTCTGCTGTTCCAGAGCCGGAGCCAGTGTCTCCTGTTCCTGAGCCGGTGTCGTCTGTCGCAGTTCCTGAGCCGGTGTCGTCTGTCGCAGTTCCTGAGCCGGTGTCGTCTGTCGCAGTTCCTGAGCCGGTGTCGTCTGTCGCAGTTCCTGAGCCGGTGTCGTCTGTCGCAGTTCCTGAGCCGGTGTCGTCTGTCGCAGTTCCTGAGCCGTGTCGTCTGTCGCAGTTCCTGAGCCGGTGGTGTCTGTGACTGTTCCTGAACCAGGGTCTGTCTCTGTTCCGCCTTGGTCTTCACCGCCATGGCCGCCCGAGTGGTCGGCTTCACCCTGGTCGTCTCCGCCGTGGCCCGCCCGAGGGGTCTTCACCGCCGTGGCCGCCCGAGGGGTCTTCACCGCCGTGGCCGCCCGAGGGGTCTTCACCGCCGTGGCCGCCCGAGGGGTCTTCACCGCCGTGGCCGCCCGAGGGGTCTTCACCGCCGGGGCCGCCCGAGGGGTCTTCACCGCCCTGGCCGCCCGAGGGGTCTTCACCGCCCTGGCCGCCCGAGGGGTCTTCACCGCCCTGGCCGCCCGAGGGGTCTTCACCGCCGTGGCCGCCCGAGGGGTCTTCACCGCCCTGGCCGCCCGAGGGGTCTTCACCGCCCTGGCCGCCCGAGGGGTTCTTCACCGCCCTGGCCGCCCGAGGGGTCTTCACCGCCCCTGGCCGCCCGAGGGGTCTTCACCGCCCTGGCCGCCCGAGGGGGTCTTCACCCGCCCTGGCCGCCCGAGGGGTCTTCACCGCCCTGGCCGCCCGAGGGGTCTTCACCGCCCTGGCCGCCCGAGGGGTCTTCACCGCCCTGGCCGCCCGAGGGGTCTTCACCGCCCTGGCCGCCCGAGCGGTCTTCACCGCCCTGGCCGCCCGAGGGGTCTTCACCGCCCTGGCCGCCCGAGGGGTCTTCACCGCCCTGGCCGCCCGATGGACTGTCTGTTTTGCCCTGGCCGCCGCTTAAGCCGTTCCCCCTTGTTCCTGTTCCCCTCCATGGACCTGGCCCCCCATCCCACCCCCTGATCCTCCGCCTTTCCACCTCCCGCCTGGACTCTTGTTTTGTTGTTTCTTGTGGTCTTGGAGCGTCTGGTAGCCGCTCCGTAGAGGGGAGGTTATGTCACAGTGTCTGGTGGTTCCCTGGGTTTAACATTAGAGGTCTCAGTTTTCAACGGTGTCTAGGCATTTTCACTACACTTCCCATAATCCTGTCTGTCACTGATTGTTAATTTCCTTCAGCTGTCTCTCGTCACCTTGTTTGCACTTGTGTATATATACCCTGTCTGTTTCAGTGTTTGTCACGGAGTCCTTGTTAATAGTCACCACACTTCCGTTGTCTACATTCTGTCTGCTTCTTGTTTTGTTTCGTGTTTTGGATTGCCTTTCTGGATTTTGACCTCTGCCTGAACTAGTTGTGAGTACGGATTACCCCTTTAATAAATCATTGCGCTGGATCTCTCTCTCTCTCCTGTGTGTTCCGTGACACTGTGTGTGTCTTTCTTCAGGAAATCACAACATGACCTGCTGACTCTTCTGAAGTTTGGTGGATTTGGCAGAAAATGACCTGAATATGTTCACATTTCTGTGCAGAACGCAAAAGAAAACCTTGCAGGATGTGTGTGTCCACGCAGAGACAGTGATGTTTGAGAATGTTCCGCGGTGACAGTCCGATAGACAGAGAACAGATGTGTGTGTGATCAGAGCTGCTGTTCTGACACGAGGAGTGTGTTAGTCAGCAGGAGAGAGTGTGTGTGCTGACAGTTAAACAGGTCGTCTTCATCATCTTCATCATCGTCATCATGTGATGTAGTCGAGCATCGGTGTCTCTGTGTTGTTTGTCCTCCTGACAGAAGTGAAGATGCTGGAGAAGGAACGTGTCATGAAAATATTATACGAAAATAGATTGTGTGAGAAGCAAACACACTCGTGTAAGAGCCGTGGTGTTGAACTCGCTCTGTGATCAAGACATCACCGCTGTGTGTGTGTGTGTGTGTGTGTGTGTGTGTGTGTGTGTGTGTGTGTGTGTGTGTGTGTGTGTGTGTGTGTGTGTGTGTGGTGTGTGTGTGTGTGTGTGTGTGTGTGTGTGTGTGTGTGTGTGTGTGTGTGTGTGTGTGTGTGTGTGTGTGTGTGTGTGTGTGTGTGTGTGTGTGTGTGTGTGATCTGTCAAACTCAGCGATACAGCAGCATTGAGGCGAACTGTTTTATAATGAATAAGTGTGAATGGATAATGAGTTCTTAACTGAACCGCAGTCCATTGTTTTCAGTGATGTCACAATCACGCTTTTAGATGAAGCACCAATCAGAGCTCTGCTGAGATTGAGCTCTTTAAACTCCCAATTCAATTTGACATTAATCTAAAGTGACGAAGGAAACTATATGCAGAACTGCAGGAAATTGCATTGTTAGAACACAGAAAAAAAACTTTTTTAAGAAGTTCACATAAATGTTGGTTTGATAAAGCCTTGTTTAAAAGTAGAAAAAAAAGAGGACAGATACAAATATAATGTTTTAATTTTTTTAAATTTTGATAATAATCCACTTGAACAGAATTTCTGACATGATAGTTTTGTTTATTTTAAATATAATTCAGTAATATATATAAATGTAATGAATTATTAATATAAAATAATCTTATATTCAGTCATATTTGTTTCAGAATGACTTCTGGTATATTTTAGAGATGTTCACTCTTGAATAACGACCGTGGCAGGTGTGAGTGGAGTCCTGTGGCATCATGGGATAGTAACGCTGTGGACCAATCAGAGGCCAGAGCTGAAACTGCAGGATTGTCACAGTGTAATGTGTTTTAGGGTTGCTGGGAGTTCAGCAAGTGGCTTAGTGTCATCGCCACACAGTTATTATAAGAATCAAACGTCTTTGTTTTAATAAACCACGCATTGAAACCGCGGCGGATCGTGAACCCGCTGGAGTTCGGTTGCTGGTTAGTTTTGGTCGAGCGAGTGGTTTTCCGGCAGACGTCTCAGTCCCAGAAGAGTCTCGGCTTTGTGTCTCTGAGCCGCAGATTCAGACGTGTTCAGAGCAGCAGGACAAAACACTGAGTCAGTGTTTACACACACTCCCTCTCTCACACACACACACACACACTCCCTCTCTCTCCTCCGTCACAGCAGTGAAGAGACCT
>JARPMJ010009209.1:0-28853 GCA_033366665.1 Phoxinus dragarum | reverse complement strand
CATTTGCTAGAAGACGGTTTTGTTACGTCCAATGCATGCCCAAAGTAGTTGTTTTTTATTATAATTAAAACCAGTTTAATTGTTGTTAGTACGTCATTACCCCAAGCACATGGTGTACACTTCACCACAATATAGTAACCTCCAAAACACTAACATATCAGAAACTCTTTTAAATATAAAACATAAAAGAACATTACCAAGTCATCAATTTGTTTTATCTTGATGAAAAAAACACTTAAAATAACATTTTATTTCAAATGTACACCCCTATCCAGCCGTGTGCAATGCATGATGGGAAGGGGAAATCCTGTTCCTAATTTCTATAATGCCATTTTAACACAACTGAATTCATTTATGTACTCTCAACTCAAATGGATTAAGTAAAGTGTTTGAAAAGAATCGTGTTGGATTAACTTCATTTACTTAAGTAAATAGAACAAGCATCATATATTATTTTGGTCTACTTAACTATATTAATATTTTCATGTTCTTGCAACATGAAAATATTGAGTTAAGCCAAAACGCAACTGTTTCAAGTCAGTGTAACGCAATGCAACTGTGTTTGAATGAGAACGCTAATGGTGTTAAATGAAAATTATTTTTTAAATAAACTGAACGGTATCGTAAAATAATTTTTGAGTGAATTCTCTCTGGTGGCATGGGATCTCTAAAATGTTTCATCTTTTAATTAATGTAGTATTTTTTAAAATGCAGCAAAGCAAAGAATGAAGATCAATAAGTTATCAATTTGTAAGAATCAAGATGCATATTACCATTTTTTAACTAGCTCAGACACGGTCGTATAAAAAACAATAAGTGATTCAACCTTTTATTTCAACAATATTTTTTCTTTACAAAAAATTACATACATAAAGTAAAACAATACTTTATTTACATGTGTTCGAGCCAGAATAGGAAATCGCGACATGCTATCATATTTTGGTCAAGGGTATAGCTGACCAGACTTTCAACTATTTCATCAACGTCAGTTTTTGCATTTTTTGACACCAGTGACACACAGAGATCTGTTACAAATGTACACATACATAGTATTTCGGTGACTCCAAATTCGTCACTACATTCACACAGCACATCCAGAACTTTTCTGAGGATTACGCCGATTGGTTCTTTTCTGTTAAAAAACACGGGTGTAATATTTGTCCATGAGCCAACCAACTCTCTTATAGAGCACATTTCTTTCTTGAGATTTGTTTCACGTTTGGTATCCCCCGCCCAATCGTTATTCATATCACACGCAGCATCGATAGTCCTCTGCATCAAGCCAGCCATCTGGCCTCTAAAATGATCTTTAAACATACAGTCTATCGTAGTTCTTAAACGACACTCATTGCCCGTGGCGCATTCACACACCTCCGGCTGCATGTGCCCAGCATCGCCAGAACTCAATGGGTTTCGTTCTTCCATTTCGGAAGTTTCTAGATTTTCGAATGGGCCCCTATTCGATGATGAAAGATTTGGTTAGGTCCTGGAATCTCCCGTGAGTCCTTGCAGCACAATTGTCCAAAAGTTTGGGTTTTGGGTCAGAAGTCAAAGAACCTAGCTTGCGTCAGACTCAAATAAACAGGAATGTTGAAGTGGTCTTTGGGCAGTCCATGTAACAAGCAGACATTGGTCCTTCAATTTCTAATCAATGAGATGTTGCAGTAGCTCAGCCGTCCGCAGCTAGAAGAGCTAGAGCCTTCAGTTAGGAAAACCGGGATTGTGTGCGATAACTGAGGCTGAGCTCTGTGTGGAGTTTATCAGGACAGCTATTGGTGTCTGCCCTAGCCCCTGCTGTGTGTACTGGGGGTTGTCATCAGAAGGCCATAAATAACTATGTAAATTACATTCACTATGCTACAGAAGTAGCAACAAGCCCTGCATGCCACCAGAGAGAATTCACTCAAAAATTATTTTACGATACCGTTCAGTTTATTTAAAAAATAATTTTCATTTAACACCATTAGCGTTCTCATTCAAACACAGTTGCATTGCGTTACACTGACTTGAAACAGTTGCGTTTTGGCTTAACTCAATATTTTCATGTTGCAAGAACATGAAAATATTAATATAGTTAAGTAGACCAAAATAATATATGATGCTTGTTCTATTTACTTAAGTAAATGAAGTTAATCCAACACGATTCTTTTCAAACACTTTACTTAATCCATTTGAGTTGAGAGTACATAAATGAATTCAGTTGTGTTAAAATGGCATTATAGAAATTAGGAACAGGATTTCCCCTTCCCATCATGCATTGCACACGGCTGGATAGGGGTGTACATTTGAAATAAAATGTTATTTTAAGTGTTTTTTCATCAAGATAAAACAAATTGATGACTTGGTAATGTTCTTTTATGTTTATATTTAAAAGAGTTTCTGATATGTTAGTGTTTTGGAGGTTACTATATTGTGGTGAAGTGTACACCATGTGCTTGGGGTAATGACGTACTAACAACAATTAAACTGGTTTTAATTATAATAAAAAACAACTACTTTGGGCATGCATTGGACGTAACAAAACCGTCTTCTAGCAAATGCCTAACATTAAGAGTCTTTACGGAGTCAAGCTTTTGTAAAAGGTTATCTTATTATATAACATTTGTAAAGGTTGTAAAAATAGAACACAATCACTAAATAAATGAATCAATTAAACATTTGTTTTAATTTTTGTTTGAAATTAATTTTAGGATAATTGAACTTAATAGTTTGGACAAAATTAAGAATGTTAACCTGATTCAACTAAATGGCATTGAATTAACCTAATGTAATAAACTTAAGTTTACTGAAATAAACAATGTTTTATTAAATGCAACATAACCCCGTTACAACCTGTTGACATAAAAGTTAAGTAAATCCAACATATATTTTTGATTTTCCAACAAAATTTTGATTAAACATTACAAGGTCAAAAACATATGCATGTGCGAACAATTGTTCACAATAGATCCATAACACGCATTTAGAAAGTAGATAGGATGGAATTTCTTTTGTGCTTACTTTAAGTTAACAATTACCAAAGATTAAAATGTTAAAATTCAGTCCCTTTATTAAATTGTCTAGAGTAAAATTAAAAAGCATTGTAATATTGTATATAACCCTACACATCTACTTTTAAACAGTAATCTACATTCTGAATAAACCATTATTACGTCTGTAACATACAGATTCTTTGAGGCGGGGAAAACTGGTTACAATCGCGGTTAAACAAAACAAATAAACATATAGCAAGAAACACTGAGATAATGTCAAGTAACAGACAAAAACAGATGCACGCATTCGATACATTATAATATCATTCTACAAATAGTGGTTTTCACCAACCCTACTCCGTTCTCTCCCCATTTGATAGTAAAATATAGCCCAGTCTATAGCCCAGGCAGGGAAAATCAGTCAGGGGTCATGTGATGCAAGTTCTTCTTCAAAAATGCCATAGAGTAGAGTTTGATAATATAATGTAAACGTGTCTCAAGTGAAGATGATGGTTTAAAACCGCCATTTTATTAAATCAAGCCAATTCATGGGCATGCTGTCGTAAATGAACAAAGAGAAGACGAGAACACCTAGAGTGCATTGCTGATAACTGTAGAAAACAGATATCCGGGGGGGAAAGTGTAAAGACAACCCCCCCCCCCCCCCCCCCCCCCCCACAGACATTACAATCACACCCGACAATACAATAAGAATGGCGGTGTTAAAAATGAAAACCGTGGTAAACAGTTTCAAACAGTTTGTTTTAGAAAAATTTGAACAAAATCAAAGAAACATTTAATAAATGTTTCACAATTGTAAATATTTGGGAGATTGAGCTATGTTAAACAATTTGCTAGTCACTGATGAGGGACAAAAACATGTGAAGACAAACATGACTAATTGTGTGTCTGTGGCACCTTGACTTGTAATGTGTAAATATTCGCCAGGTTTGTTTTAAGTGTAACAGTCGTATATGTAACAGAAAAACATCAAGATTACATGTTGAGGTAGGGCCTATTATGTGTTTTGTGACCGCTTCATAGACAGACCTAAAAGAGTATCACAGTTTAAATCTGTGATATAAATTACAAATAAAATGTTTGTAATTTGCTTATGCTGTATTTGTTCATTAATTCCTATATGAACAAGTTTGACAGTGCTCAAAGAGTAGTCTTCGTCTAAAACTGTTCAAAGAAACAAGATAAAAATAGTTTCATCCGCTGGTGGGGAAATCTTTTTTTTTTTTTACAATCATGGTTACAAATTTCTACAATAGATCGGAAGAGAGGGTTTCTGTATTATGTATTCATTACAGCTAAATGGCTCTTTTCTTATACACCGTACACACTTTTGTAGTAAATTGTGCCTACGTGATTGTTGCATAAAGATTATGCTTGAATTTTATCCATAACCTTTACAAGGGACAGGTAACGTTAGTCTAATCCTCAAATATGATTGCCTTACAATAATGTGGTACAGACACTCTAACAAATCTGACAGAATATATTTACATATTGTAAATGTTTACTACAACTATGGAGGGGGTCTGGGGGTGTTTTATGTCGACTTAAACTATTTGTATTGCTGTTGTTTTTTTAGTTAATTAGCCATTCCGTAAAGAACTACTTCTTGGATGTTAAACACCATGGGATATAATTTAAAATGTATGTTTGTCAAAAGAAAAATCATCTGAATTTTAAAACACTGCTTTTTCTCAAACATTGTGTCAGACGTATTTGATAGCATTATTCTCTTGTTTCATCGTGTATTAACTATATTTATCTGTTTGAAATTTGTAGATAGGTACATTTATAACACAAAAATAACCGGTGAATGGCTTTGTGTCAGAACCCACCAGTTATGAAGATATGATTGGTTTTAACTTTTTTATTCTAACTTTAAAGCTAGATTATCCTTTGAAAATAGTGTAATACAAATTGTATATTTGATTTTGGGAGTGAACACTGGAAACTTTAGTCATTTAGCTTAATCTTTGGTTTTTAAGGGAAATTAAATATTCTCAGGAGCCCCATTGACCCCTGAAGTTATGACTTCTGAAGACCTTAACACGAGTAAAATGAAATATTCACTCAAGACAAACTTTACTTATGTTGCGTCATGGACCACAGAGGCACATCTCGTCTCTAAAAATGTGTGCTGATTTTCTAAAAGACACAACTCAACCCTTTAGAATCTGAAGCTAAAATAGGTGATTTTCACATATTTAGTTTTGGACTGTAAAATCGTAAAACAATGTGCTATCTTCATGTGCTAGATATTATCTTTTGAGAAAAGATGACGTTCAATAAATTACCGTTATTGGCCATTAGTGTGTATGGTGAGTTTGTAAATAGAATTTAAATAGACAAAAATAATAGAACCGTGAATAAATTTACTGATTTTTATTTAGAAAAAAAATCTTTAAAAAATCACAAATAAAAGAAACGATCACTTTAAAGTTGGGAAAAAAACCGAAACTAAAATAAAAGTCTTTTTTTTTTGTGACACGGGGTTGTTTTTATTTAGGATACTTTCATACACGCACACAAATACATACATAACGCTACATACGCACGACCCCACATGCTAAGATACGTGAAAGAGTATTCGGCCATCCGCCTCCCATGTTTCATCAAAAATATTCCTAATCGACTCTTCTGATGGCTACCGCTTGAATCGCCATGTTTTTGTTCGTTTTCTCTTTTATTATTTTATGGTATCCCTGTTCAAATCTTTCCGATCCGCTCTGCCAGAAAGCTGCCGTCATTTGCTGACAGAAAGCCTGAAATTACCGTAATAAGACGTATATTGCCGAAATACAGCAATTTGCAATGTTTTGATAGTGCAGACGGCTAAAGAGTTACGGTAACATGAATACAGATTGCTGGTGTGTGTCGGTGGACGAAATACTGCTTGAATATCTTTGTATAAATAAGACCTAAGACAACTAAGCACGGATTTTGCTTTAAAATTGTAAAGTTGTTGAGCAGATGCTGTTAAGTAAAATAATATCTTAGGTTAAATTTATTTCTGGGTCATTCTATGGAAATTTACATTTTCTGTCCCTAGCCTTTACAGAAATATCACACTTGAAAAACACTTTAGGGTTACAATTTCTTTACATATATATATATATATATATATATATAAATGTATTTGTACAATTACACCTTCTTGAGCTATCAATGTGGCAATATTTGATTTTTAATTAATTATATAGAATTCCAAGTACCAGATGTGCTCTTCCCCACAGTCATGTACAGAGGGAAAATGCTTTAATTTGATATCAATGAAAAGTTTATCCCCGATATAAAATACAATAATGTATACATAACAATCAAATATATTATGTAAATGATATTTAAAAAAAATGCTGCATAAATATTATAAAATAATTTTGAATGAAAGTAGTGGACCCCTGGAGTTGTGTCACATGGTGTTACCGTTAAACATCTAAATATCTAATATTTTGACATAAAAAAATCTGATCACTCGACTTCCTTCTTTCAAATTCATGAATATCTATGGTATATCCACAGAACTGTATGTCTCTTTTCAGTTATCAGAAATTTTCTCATTTATCTCGTGATTTCATATGAAGCTTTAGTTGAACTCACTGGTTTGACCTACTTTATTGTTAGGGATTTGTAGTAAATAAATAAATAAATAAAAACTAGAATAATTATGTATTGCACTACTTAATTTAGTTAGTATACCATGATTGACAAGCTGTGGTTTGATACCTCGTAGTATCCATTTTGTAAACACCGGTGACTCCCATTTACAGATAAACTTCATTCAAAGCTATTAATTTAGATTGTATGCCAAATGTAACAATTTAGTCTCATCTACTTAATTATGGTTGAAGAATATTTGGCCTTATGTGTGTCATTGGTGTTACTGTCTTTTCTGTCATGTTAAATAAATGTCACATGTGACATGATAATAATTTTACATCCATTTATTTCTGATGCACTCAAAGTTAATATTTAAAGGATTGCATCGTTACTGGATTTTAACTTTTAATTTTATTGTTATAGCAAATACATGGTAGCGCAGATGAACTAACATCATTCAAACATACTTTTAACAAACCTGATTAAAAGAAATAAAACATAATCTCCTTGTTTGTTGCACTATTATTATTTTCTGTAACTATACATGTGCTGAAAAAAAAGTTAGAAAACCTTTAATATTGCCAAAGACGTAAGGTAACACAAGTGTCAAAATGGTAGGCCTACATGCAGTCTTTAAATAAATGTACACAAGTTTAAATGGTAGAAAAAGAAATCTGATCTTCAAAAGGTGTCAGAATTGATGTTTGGGGGGCCTATTGTATTCACGCTTTCTCCAAGAAAAACAGGATGGGGGACCGATCCCCCAGGGAGGAAGGACGATTGATCTTACAGCATGGTCCGTGTGAAGTGGCAAAATGGTCACATTTTGGGGTCGCCAGACAGTAAGGCTTCAGATAAGGAGATTTTATGATAGGAGACAGTTGTGGTCTTTGATCGTAAAACACCAGGTGACCGGCCTATCTTTTAATTGTCTGGTGTTTCATGAAACAAACTGCAAAAGCTAATACATAGCAACTACACATAGAGGAAGGGGAGGGCCGGTGCCAGTGCCATGATGGAAACAATCTTCATTTTCAATTTAGCAAACGGAGCTCCAACATCTCTTCTGCTCAGAAATTCAAGGATCTGTGATTTTAACCAGAGACAAAAAGACCTCCTAATTTCACCGATTGTAAGTTCACTTCGACACATGTTTAAAACTAACTTTAAAATACTGGATAATTTAACATCTTATTTCAAATAATATGAACTATTATTCACTATTTTATGTTTTATTTATCTGTGTAAGTCAGTATATTGTGGTGTCCCCATGATGATATCACTGATGTATTCGATTAAAATACTTATTTCGTTAATTTTATATGTTTTATTTATATGTGTAAGACAGTTTATTGTGGTTAGATTAAAATACTTATACTTTATCATTTAACATCTGATTTCAAATAATATGAACTATTATTCACTATTTTATATGTTTTATTTATCTGTGTAAGACAGTTTATTGTGGTGTATTAGATTAAAATACTTATACTTTATCATTTAACATCTTATTTCAAATAATATGAACTATTATTCCCTATTTTATGTTTTATTTATCTGTGTAAGACAGTTTATTGTGGTGTATTAGATTAAAATACTTAGACTTGGTAATTGAACATCTTATTTCAAATAATATGAACTATTATTCACTATTTTATGTTTTATTTATCTGTGTAAGACAGTTTATTGTGGTGTATTAGATTAAAATACTTAGACTTGGTAATTGAACATCTTATTTCAAATAATATGAACTATTATTCACTATTTATGTTTTATTTATCTGTGTAAGACAGTTTATTGTGGTGTATTAGATTAAAATACTTAGACTTGATCATTTAACATCTTATTTCAAATAATATGAACTATTATTCACTATTTTATGTTTTATTTATCTGTGTAAGACAGTTTATTGTGGTGTATTAGATTAAAATACTTAGACTTGATCATTTAACATCTTATTTTCAAATAATATGAACTATTATTCCCTATTTTATGTTTTATTTATCTGTGTAAGCCAGTATATTGTGGTGTCCATGCACATGATGACCCTATATCACTGATGTATTAGATTAAAATACTTAGACTTGGTAATTGAACATCTTATTTCAAATAATATGAACTATTATTCACTATTTTATGTTTTATTTATCTGCGTAAGCCAGTATATTGTGGTGTCCACATGATGATCATATATCGCAGATGTATTAGATTCAAATACTCAATAAAATTAACATCTTATTTCATTAATTCATTATTTTATGTGTTTTATTTAACCGCAATGGTTTTTATGTCTTAAAAATTAATTTGTGACATTTCATCTGCTCTGAAAGATTTAAGGATTTGTGACTTTAACCAGTACTTTAACTTACTCACTTTAAAATACTTATACTTGATAATTGTATATTCTTATTTCATATATCTGTTATTTTATATGCTTTATTTGGCATCAATGCTATTTCTTTAAACTTATTTTCATTCTCTCCCACAGGCATTACGGGCGATGCTGTGCCATCTGAAAATCAAATCCATGACAAATCTCTTCATTTTCATAATTTCATCATTCTGTGAACATTATCCTGATATAATAAAAATCATCCCCATGAAAACATTCCTATCAGTCGCACAAGCAGATCACGATCATAAACAAACAACCATAAACATTCCGGAAACACCCATGGTCAAAGGTCACCCACCTGGCGGTCATAAAACCCCCAAATATGGACATTTCCTGTCATAAACATATGTCATAAAGCCATAAATCAGGGTCATAAATCATATTTTGACACAAGGTGCCCTATATAAACTACTCCCAATTATACAGTTATTGTATTGTATTCCATTTTCTGTCAGAATTTTCAACTCTGGCTTGAAGGTGTGTTAAAATCTACCTCTTTTACATAACACAACTTGTGGTTGCTAATGTTGTTTTTAACTCTACCGGGCAAACCAAAAGTATTTGGATTTTGCTCTGTAGCTTTATATTTTATTCTAAAAGGCATTTCTGAGCCATTTTGTTTTAGATTGTAGTCTGCCACTGTGCTGGTCAACTTTTTTTTCTTTTTTTTTTTACTTTTCCTGAAAAGAAAAGAAAACAATCTGTTCTCTGCTGTTCCCCACTAGGTAATCGATTTCATCAATTTGGGAAGAGGGGGTGCGGATCAAGAGAAGCCAGTTTGATAGGATCAACACCCAAAATTTTAAAAAATTTACCAGCGAGCTTTTCCTTGTAACCTTTGGGCGAGAAACTCTTGCCACTCACTCTCTAAATGGAAGAAAGGCACCCAATGCAGAGACCAGCAAGGAGGCACTTCCAGCTCACACAGTGTCCGTCTTAATAGGTAACTCCTCATGTATTTCTACAGACTAGCTCTGCTGTGAAAGAGAATTTGGGATTTTTATCAGTTGCTTTATTCTTTTTTATTTGTCAAACAATTTAGCTTATTTCAGTCCATGTATATAATTAGTTGTTTATAGTTTGTGTGATTAGGAAAAGTGACTCAATTAAGGTCAACCGATCTAATTTGCAAGTATTTTCAAATTGTTATAATAATAGTTTTCAGAATTAGATGAGTATTAAATAAAGATGTATCTCCCATTTAAATAGCATATGATCTTTTGTCATCAAATGATAATTAAAATACTTATTTAATTGCAAATTTAAAAACTCTGGAGTGGAATTAAAACACATTTTATACTCGCATGTTCTTAAGCCCCCTATGCCTTTTACATTTAAATTCTTAACATTTCAAAAAATACATAAAAAAATAAACACTTTAATTCAGATTTTCACTTTAATTCTGAACTATTTTCAGATGTTAAACAAATTATATTTTAAATATCCAAAAGATAAATCATATCAGTTAGCATATGATTTAAGTTTTAGTACTTCTCCAGTGACTGCTGGATATTATCCCAGATAACTTAAGAACAGCATATTTACCTTGCCTAATAAAAAGTAAAGTTTCAACAACAGAAATCATGATTTTCCATGATTTTTACAAGTGAGATTTTCTCTATATGTGAGCTTAATGAGACCACTTCCATGTGTTTTTCATTGTATTAATGCAATATATTTGGGTAACAATTCCTATGAAGCCTGTACCGGTACTTATAATGCAGCATTATAAGGATATTCTTAATGCATTATAATACATGCATAATGCATTTTAAACAAGCTTATAACATGTTGTATCATCTTATAAAAAATCATAACAACAGTAACAATACATTATAATGCTGACCTATTTGTGGTCATAACGTTTAAGAGTGCATAACACCAGGTGAAGCCTTTATAATGCATTATATAAACATATAAAACAACCTTATAATATAAGTGTTATATCTTCTCATTTGTAATTGTAACAATAGTAATAATACTTACTTATTTGTGGTAATAACTATTAAGAGTAAGACTGTTTATAACACACAATGAACAATTTTATTAAAAAATAAAAATAATAAAATAATGGATTATATATCCCATAGTTTCATATATTTTGCTTACCCAAGACTCATATCTTGACATTGTTGACATTGAAGATCTGCACAGTATAATTGTACATCTTATGAGTCTCTTTTACTGCTTAAACGTAAAGGGACATTAAAAGTGTTTTTAAACATCTAAAGCATTTAACAATGTGCTCATGATATTTATAAGTGGTCTTTGTCTGCTTTAACAAAAGTGAAGTTTTCTTTTAACCCCCTGGGGTCGGCAATCACGCCGGCGTGATCTGCTCGCTTTTTTTCTTATCAGTGCAAAAGATATTCAAAATACTCTGTTGGTTTTGATCTTACATTTAAGTGTTTTACATCATTCGATCCAGTTAAGTTTCTATTTTTTTTTTGTGTATACTCACAATAAAAACAAAGTGTTGTGTCTTTCACCAAATAAAGAAAAATAAACATGATGCGAGTTCTGCCTTCTCTCTGTCAGGGAAGTCCATTCTGAAACGCGTCCGAAAATGAACTGTAACTCAGCGAATACTTGTCACTCAGGAACGAGACATTTGTCTTTATGAAGCTAGAATTCTCTTCTTTTAAATGAAGTAATTTATATTAAAAAACACATATTCTTAGTTTATGTAATCCGTTTGAAACCAAGGAGAGGCGCAGTTTTTCATTCTCTCTTCATTATTTTTAATGAGCTGATGCCGCCACGCACCCCGGCGCTATTCACATGCTAATAGTTGAGGTGATCTATATTCACATGGTAATAGTTTAGGTGATTCTATATTCACATGCTAATAGTTGAGGTGATCTATACGCATCGCACACGCCCTCCGATCAATGCCATGAAACACGCAGTTTCTCGTCAGATTCACGGATAGTTCATCGCGTTTTGAGGATGGCATGCTTCTCCGGTAAAGTCGTCCTCCAGATGATTATGGACAGCGAGGAAGAATTCACCTTTTCCTCAGAGAAACGGTTGCATCTCAGATGGAGAACGGCTGCATTTTCAAGAGCGAATTGATCCCACAGAGGATACAAGTTCGAGTAAGTTGTTTAGTGTTTTATATCATTCTTTTCTGATTATATAGAACTCATGTGAATTTTCAGACTATATTTTGCTTAGTTTTGGTTAGCTTTTGACATCTTACAGGAAAGATTGCCTTACAATATCCCTAACATTTGTATATGGTCGTGTTTCAATGTGATATTAATCTCTAAACATATTTGTATTATATTTCAATCCGTTTTGATTAGCTTATGACACTAATTATCATGCTAAAAATACTGACTTTTGCGAATATCTGCTTAGGTGTAAATATGATTTCGTGCAAATATATTTCAGCCTCCGGTAAAATGTGATACTGTCTAAATACTAGACATTATATTTTTATATATACATGTTCGGTTTTGGTTAGCCTATGACACGCTAAAATATTGCCACAGATGATTGTGAATGCAGGTGTAAATGTTTGAAATGCTCTAAATGCGTGCGCAGATAATGGCCATCAACAGCTCGCGATCTATGGCCCATAAATAGATATTTCTCCGTCCTATGGCCCATCAACAGATATATAGACTACATGCATTGTGCGTCCATACCCATTAATCGCCCATCTTTGGATAATGTATGCTAACACAGTTGTTTTTATTTTTTTAGGAATGTGTTTGCATCACACTCTCCTTCAGCACAGCAGAGGACGCAGGTGTCGTTCAGTTCTCAATCGAGAATGATGGTAAGTGCACAGACGTAATATTTTACTGATGAAATGTAATTGTGTTTACAATATACATAATATACTCGTCATAATATACAAGTAGGGCCTACCTATTCTTGTGTGAAATTACAAAATCAGTTGTCTTTTTCTTAATCCATGGCCATAGTGATTGATAGCGATAATAATACAGTTTCTTTGATTGTGTTATCAACAGATGTGACAATGAACATGTCCAAGCACCGGTCCCGAAGAGAGCCGAGGCAAACAAGCAACAGGTCCAAGTCCACCCTGTCATGGAAAACCGAGACTGATGTTGACATGGTTGCACAGACTGCGTGATTCCTGCCCGGGAAACTGGACCGCAAGTGACCTCTGTTTACTCACATTCGCCCATGAGTCTGTTTGTAACAGTATACACTACCTTTCTTTCTTTTTTTTAAAGGATGTGTTAAGTTATATTGTTAGGAAAGATTTCTATTTTGAATAAATGCTTTTCTTTTTAATAATAATAATAATAATAATAACTGTTTTTCCAACATTGATAATACCTGATTATCAAATCATGATATTAGAATGATTTCTGAAGGATCATGTGACACTGAAGACTGGAGTAAGGATGCTGAAAATTCAGCTTTGATCAAAGAAATAAATTATATTTTAAAGTATATTAAAATAGAAAATCATTATTTTAAATTGTAATAACATTTAACAATATTACTGTTGTTTCTGTATTTTTGATCAAATAAATGCAGCCATCTTCCAAAAATATTAAAAATGGTAATGTGTCCAAATGTTTGACTGGTACTATATGTTTATATATGTACGGTAGCACTGTGGTCTTGTGAGGCACAACATTTAGTTCCTCCACATAGAGGAATTACAATAAAAACAGATTTAAAAACAAAACCTTTTATTCTCCTCTCATTCTCAGATTCTCCTCTGCCTCACAGCACCGTGACGGGGCATTAGCCATGGATGGGGGAGTGTCTATTGTCTCCCCTCATTCATATTCATGGACATCAACACCCCTACGCATAAAGCAGTGCTGGCACAAAAACTGACTTGCAAAGTTTAAATCATTATATTGTTGTTTTGTGAAAGAGTGATCAGAATGATTTTCACATCATTTTGTAGTAAACATTCTAGCCTACAAGAATGGTAACTCAAAAGTCTTGTGCCAAACTATTCAGTATGAGTTATATGAGCTCATTGCAGTGACACATTTTTTTCCCAAAACTTACTAACCACGCATAATATTTTTTTTCTATAAAATGCAAACATGTAACTTCCATTTTGCTCACATATTATTGTAGCAGAGTTTGTGCTGCAATACAGCATAATTATGAGTTGGCCAAAGGTATGTTGTAAGTAGCTGAGATCATGGGCGCCGTATAGGGGGGAAAAGTTAGGACGATTCCAAGGGCCCCTGACTGACAGGGGCCCCAACAAATACGTAAAAAGTAATTACATTTTTTTATTTTTTATTATACACTAGCTATATAAACCATCATCATTGAGTATATTTCAAATAATAATAAAATTAATGATGTCTTTGATTGTATTTATTTTGGCAATAAAAGTGAAATATCCACATTGACCAAAAAGTAAACATCCACCCCCCTGTATCTGCATGAAATGGTTTGGTCCTGCCTTAGCGCATTCATCAGTAGCTGCGTTTCTATTACAGATTTGCGCAGAACTTTTGCGATTTATTTTCTAAATATCGATACAAAACTATTGCGAAATGACGCCGTTTCGATTAACCGATGTTATGCGACTAAAACTTAATTTTCCTCTCGCGAATAGTCATTTAAAAAATCATGGCAACGGACGTTGGTAGGTTTATATATCCCAGCCACCGCACTAGACATTATTACTATTAACGGAAGGAGACGTAGGCGTGTTATTCATTGACACCCTTTCTTTTGTCTTTCCTCTCTCTATTTTCTCTTTCGTTTTTTTGAAAACCAGATTTTGTTTTACTATGCAACTTTGTGGTTTCTGGTGTTTCTGGCAACTAAACACCGTCATCCGTGTTTCAATTACCCTTCAAATTGCGCAAATTGAAATGAGGTGGTTTTTCAGGCAATTTTGAAAAATAAATATTTCGCAAAACTGCAATGGAAACGTTTTTTGCGCATTTACACTCACATGATGTAGTAGATGGTGCGGTGTGTTCGGACAGAATACGAGACGAGTTGTTTATTAAATTCATAATGACAAAATAAATACTAGCACTATAATAACCATGATGTGGAAATTCCGTTTTACACGTCAACTTTATTTTGTTGTTGGCATATATGTGCAGTTAAGTTAAAAAATCTGATGTTTTTATTCTTTTGAGATGATGATGTTCGTTTATTTTGATTAAAAAGTTAATATATATTTAGGTTTTTTCATTATTATTTTTTAAATCTGTCATTAATTTTACAATAAAAATACATTGAGACTGTAAAGGATTGCTTTAAGGACATTTTTATGGTGGCTTTTAATCTTGCATCAAATAATGAATTGCATACTGTATGCAGACTTGCATTTACAAATCACCAGCAGTAAATATTGTGCTAGTACTAGTATTGAACTACAAGAAGCAAGACAGTTGCAAGCATTTGATTAGAGTTATGTAAAGCATCTGATGGGACAGGTACGTCCTAGAGATCTGGTGACAACAGCTGTGCAGGGGGGGCCCAATGTTATTTTTTTGTCATGGGGCCCAAAATTCCTGGCGGCACCCCTGGTCGTACCGGTAAAAGGCAGAGGAATGGTCGAAGAGGCAGCTTGCAGAGGAGAACACAATACAATCCGCTTTAGAAGCACTTACAGTTCGAATGACTTCCGCATGCAGATAATCTTAATTCACATGACCAGCAATGGGTCGCATAAAGCCTAACAGCGCCCACAAAGCCTGCTGCAACACCTCCTGGCCCCCCTGTCACTGCAGATGGTAAGTCGCACCACCCAGTGCACTCGATGGCGTGCCAATTACGGCCCACAACGACAAATATTTGATCAACGTGTCCACAGTACTCCTCAGCCACACACTCCTGGACATAAACACGGCGTTGATTTATTTCAAGAATTCAACTTAACAGGTGAAACTAATAAATTATATAGACTCATTACATGCAAAGTGAGATATTTCAAGCCTGTATTTGTTATAATTTATGTCATGTTATAATTATGGCTTACAGCTTCTGAAACCCACGAAATCAAAATCTTAGAAAATTAGAATATTACATGAAATCACACAGTAATACCATGATCAATGAACCAGGTTTTGGTTCTTTTGGCAGTGTGGGCAGGTGCAAATCCTGCTGGAAAATGAAGGAAGCATGAAGTGCTCTGAAAATGTCCTGGTAGACCGCTGCGCTGACTCTGGATTTAATAAAGCACAGTGGACCAAAGTCCTCTTTTCTGATGAGAGCACATTTTGCATCTCATTTGGAAATCGCGGTCCCAGAGTCTGGAGGAAGAGAGGAGAGGCACACAATCCAAGATGCTTGAAGTCCAGTGTAAGTTTCCACAGTCTGTGTTGGTTTGGGGAGCCATGTCATCGGCTGGAGTTGCAAATGAGATGCAAAATGTTTCGTGGGTTTCATAAGCTGTAAGCCATAATCATCAAAATGATAACAAATAAAGGCTTGAAATATCTCTCTTTGCATGTAATGAGTCTATATCAGTGGCGGGCCGTGCATTTCACACCTAGGCCTTCAGTGATGTCCACCCTGAATACTTAAAACTTTTAATAGTGTAGCAGCGCACGCACATACTCTCTATAATTGTGAAATTCCTGTTTCTATTTTGCACCGGCAGTTTTAGGGTTAATGCGGTGAGTTCGCGGCTTTTGTGTACAGTGGTTCTTGCGTTCCAATCCCAACAACCTTTTCTATCGCCATCGAGGTTAATGTGCTGAAAGTCGAGTCTGTCCCGTCGTATTTCTGTCATAAGTTTTAATTCGCTTTAGTGCTGAGAGTGTCTGCTCGACAGAAGCAGAAACGTTAAACAGGGAAAACACCGCTAAACATGACGATGTGTAACGCTACAGCCGACACAAGCTCTCACACAGATTTTTTAACGATATCATTGAGATCAGCGGGACTTTTGCCTTCAAAATCAGTCCTGGCATAACTTTACATTGCAGTCCGTTCTGTTTTTACCCGGACAGATCGATAGAGTTCCGTGACTCTGCGTAAGCTGAATAAAGCTGAATAAGGGATGTTTTCCGGTAGGTTTGAACCTGGTGGTGGTCGAGGAAGGAAATAAACATGAATTTGTGGGTTAAAAAACTATTAAATCTACAGGTATTTTAGTTTACACAGTTCGCAACAGATGCGGTTAGCTAGCTCTGACTACCAGTAATAATAGTACACGCTCTGACCATCCAATCAAAGGGCGTGAAAATGCTTACGTTATTGTACGCCTGCTAGATGGCCCCGGTGCAGTCAACTCGATATCTGATTGGCTGATTAAATCTGACCGAATATCTGATTGGTTAAAGCAACAGTTTCATTGCCATTCATTTAAGCTACAGGCGCCCGCACTATCGATTCTGAAGGCCTCGAAGCAGATATATTTGACCCTGGCAACACATGATGACTGAAATATGATTGGATAAAAGCACTAAAATAAATATACACCACTGGAAGCAGCGCAACCAAGAGAAAAGCTATGAAATTATGAGAACTGACTATTGGGAATAATTTAATACTCATTCATAAAAATATATATTAAAGTGCAAGTCAGTGATTTTCATAGTGTTTAGGCCAGCAGAGAAGGCCTTGCTGGCCCTGACGGCCCACCACTGGTCTATATAATACAGGCCCGGATTGGCTAATCGGGAGCACTGGGAGAATTTCCGGTGGGCCGGTCTGTTTAATTGGCCGGGAGGGCCGGTGTTGTCATGGCACTGATTTGAACGTGCTCCAGTCACAGCGCAGCCCCACTATTTTTTTATTATTATTTTCTCGCAGCCCCACAAAAAAGAAAGAAAGAAAAAAAGTCAGTTGTTAGAGATGTGCGAGCAAAAAATAAGAGATACAAAACATGGATAATGTTTTGTATCTCTTAGAGCGCTTTGTTTGTGTTTGGAGCTCCGTCGAATTGATTAATAAATCCTTGATTTTCTTCTTTACACTCATTTATAAACGAGCATTTTCTATTTTTCCAGCGTGTGAACATATCTCCGATACTACTCTCTATAAAAAACAATCGGATTGCTTTGATATCGCTAGTTATATCCAACTTTCCGAACTTCCGTTACTATCTCTAACGTTAGCCCGCTAGCATTGCACGCGTGGTCTCGCCTATCGACCGTCTTATTTACACTCGAATCACTGAAATCGCTTTGTTTGTGTTTGGAGTTTGTGTTTCGAATCACTTTGTTTGTGTTTGGAGTTTGTGTTTCGAATCGCTTTGTTTGTGTTTGGAGCTCCGTCGAATTGATTCATAAATCCTTGATTTTTTTTTCTCTTTACACTCATTTATAAACGAGCATTTTCTATTTTTCCAGCGTGTGAACATATCTCCGATACTACTCTCTATAAAAAACAATCGGATTGCTTTGATATCGCTAGTTATATCCAACTTTCCGAACTTCCGTTACTATCTCTAACGTTAGCCCGCTAGCATTGCACGCGTGGTCTCGCCTAATGTCATGGTGTAATGAACAGAGACTGCTCTTTGTAAATAATTGGAATCTGTTTTGGGAGCGACCTAGGCTCTACCTTGCTGATGGCCTGCACCCCAGCAGAATCGGAGCGGCTGTTCTGTCGGACAACATCTCCAAGACGTTACACACCATATGACTAGTAAGTCAAAGTCCAAATCACATACTTTGCTGTCCCAAATTAATTGATATAAGTACCAGTTTAGAACACTATATAGAAACTGTGTCTATTCCTCGCTTAGTGAGGCCAAACAATAAATCTACTGTAGGATCTAAGAAAAATCTAATTGCGATTAAAACAGAAAATCTCAATATTAGTGAACAAAAACAATTTCTAAAGCTAGGTCTTCTAAACATTAGATCGCTTACACCTAAGGCGGTTATTGTAAATGAAATGGTCACAGATAATAGCTTCGATGTACTCTGCCTTACTGAAACCTGGCTTAAACCAAATGATTATTTCGGTCTTAATGAGTCCACTCCACCAGGATACGGTTATAAGCATGAGCCCCGTCTGATTGGTCGTGGCGGCGGTGTTGCAACAATCTACAGAGATATTCTTAAATGTTACTCAGAAAACAGGCCACAGGTTTAATTCGTTTGAAGTACTTGTGCTAAATGTTACGCTCCTAGATGTAAGAAAGAAATCCCTATTATCTCTAGCCTTGGCTACTGTATATAGACCGCCAGGGCCTTACGCTGATTTCCTAAAAGAGTTTGCAGATTTTCTCTCAGATCTATTGGTCAATGTCGATAAGGCAATAATTGTTGGAGATTTCAACATACACGTTGATAACACAAATGATGCGTTAGGGGCTGCGTTTACAGATTTACTAAACTCCTTTGGGGTCAAGCAAAACGTTAGTGGTTCCACTCATCGTCTTAATCATACTCTAGATTTAATTATATCATATGGAACCGATCCAACCGATATAGATATTATACCGCAAAGTGATGATGTCACTGATCATTATGAAGCCAACCTTTTACCAGTAAAGAAATCCGACTACGCCACCCTAGAATTTAACTCTAGGGAACAATGCTCAAAACCCAAAAATGGAGTACATTAAGCACACACAGGTTCGGTTCCCTCATAGAAGTAAGCAGGGAGACGTGGTTGAAGTATAAAACATACAAAATGTTTATTAATGCAAGAATGTTTTTATAAATAGATAAAATGTCAGAAGAACAGCATGAGACCCTACTTTAAATGGAGGAAAGCAAAATTGCAAAAATAATAAATGTGGGCAATGACAAAATCAACTTTAAATATGAAAACAAAATAAAGTAAATATCAGCAGGGCTGAGGCTCCCATCGGCAGGAACAAAATGAAGTCTGGTTGTACAAGAGCACACTTTCACGCACATACACCAACGTGCACTCAGATCACACACTACCACACACTTGAAGTGGTACACAGCACGCAAATAAGACCCACCACCAGAAGGAAGATCCGTTCACCCCGTGGGACCCCCAGCTCCTGCAGACAAACAAAAATAATAAATAAACTGTAACAAATTCACAAGTAAACACAATTAGCTCCACATACAATATAAACAAATGATAATAACTGATGAAGCAACTCCAAACAAAAAAAGGTATCAATATCACATGAAACAAAGAAAAACATTAAAGGAATCAAAATAAATTCAAGAGAAATTACAAAGCAACTTGAAGTCAGATGTAGACAGGAAGCAAATCAAGTTGCGTTAATAAAGGAAAAATAACACAAAAAAATATAGACAGTATTTCTGTCTTTCTGCGAAAGAAAAATCAAACAGGCCAAAACAAACTTTACTCCCACAAAAGTATAAACAAGAAACCAGAAACTAATCAAAAGAAAAGAAACCAAAATGAAACAATTATTTCCCTCAATAAGATGAGATCGTCGTATTCTCCATGCTGATACTCTAACCAAAAGCAGCCACTACACAGTCGGAACCAGACGAACAGTCCCCTTTATGGCGTCTGCTTTCATCTGCTGATGATACTTTCCCGTCACGACTTATAATTACATTTAAAACACTTACCGTCAAGGTATCACCCCCAATAGAAAATATACAGGCACAGGTCTATTAATCAGCCCCGCGATAACAATGGGGTACAGGAAACCATACCTAGACAGCATACGGCAGTGTCAACAGCAAAACAACGATAGTACAATATGCGTTTAAACAAATGCATATGCGCACACACATACCTGAGAGGCAACCAGTCACTAGACCCACTAAAGCAGCGCCGAAAACACACTGACACCCGGACAAAACGACACTATAAATTTACAAAAAAATGTTTTAACAGACCAACCAGTTTTAAAATTACCCCCATTACAACACGACACGCTTACCTGTAACCACCGTAAACACAGGCACAAAGGGGAAAGTCGGACGTGACGCACCACGGCCAACAACAAATCAGCCCTTATATTGCGGATACTAAATGCTGATAGGCAAATCCGGCTGTCAATCACCTAGTCTCATTACACATGGTAACTTGCATACTACGTACGGCTGAAATGTGTCATGTTGCGCCGCGTTATCGACCAGGCAGAACAATCCTTCCAACCACTGTAGATAGATTCTTGAATCACTTACCTGATCTATCTCAGCTTCTCAGTGAACCCAAACTAACAGATGAGCTAGAGGAAATGACTAACAGTATGAGCACCATTTTCTCTAGTACATTAGAGATTGTTGCACCAATTAGATTAAAAAAGGTTAGAGAGAAAACTAAAGCACCATGGTACAACAGTGCTACGCATGTTATCAAGAGAGAAACTCGTAACTTAGAGCGTAAATGGAAACAAACAAATTTAGAGGTCTTTAGAATCGCGTGGAAAGACAGTATGTCACGTTATAAAAAGGCTCTAAAAGCAGCCAGGACTGAGCATCTCCGCAAACTAATAGAAAATACCAAAACAATCCAAGGTTTTTATTTAACACCGTGGCTAGATTAACAAATAAACAGACATCACCTGAACAAAATATTCCGTTACATTTTAATAGTAATGATTTCATGAATTTCTTCACTGAGAAAATAGAAAGCATCAGAAACACAATTGTAAATGTACAATCTTTGACAGCGTCTTATGATTCAGCCTCAATTATCGCCCCTCAAGAACAACTACAGCGCTTTACAACTATAGGACAGGAAGAGCTAAATAAACTTATCACTGCATCTAAAACAACAACATGTTTATTAGATCCAATACCCACTAAACTACTGAAAGAAGTGTTACCTGTAGTGGAAGAGCCTCTTCTCAATATTATTAACTCGTCTCTATCTTTAGGACATGTTCCAAAAACATTCAAGCTGGCAGTTATAAAACCTCTTATTAAGAAACCACAATTAGATCCAAATAACCAAGCAAACTACAGACCCATCTCAAATCTTCCATTTATGTCTAAAATACTAGAAAAAGTTGTGTCCGCTCAACTGTGCTCTTTCTTGCAAGAAAACGATATCTATGAAAAGTTTCAGTCAGGATTCAGGCCACATCATAGCACAGAAACTGCGCTGGTTAAAATTACAAATGATTTACTTTTAGCTTCTGACCAAGGCTGTATCTCAATACTAGTTTTACTCGATCTTAGTGCTGCGTTCGACACTATAGATCATAAAATGACTCTTAGATCGACTTCAAAATTACACTGGTGTTCAGGGACAGGCATTAAGCTGGTTCAGATCGTACCTATCAGACCGTTACCATTTTGTCCATTTAAATGGGGAAAAATCAAAGATAACGTCAGTAAATTATGGAGTGCCGCAGGGATCTGTGCTAGGCTGCTTTATATGCTGCCACTTGGTAATATTATAAGAAAACATGGAATAAGTTTCCACTGTTATGCTGATGACACTCAATTATATATTTCATCACGACCAGATGATAACATTTAAATTATCTAAAATTGACAGAGTGTGTTAAAGATATATAATATTGGATGACGTGTAATTTTCTTTTATTAAATTCAGATAAAACGGAGGTATTACTGATTGGTCCAAAAAACTGCCCACAAAACCTCTTACAATACAACCTTAACCTAGAAGGATGTCCTGTTACTTTATCCTCTACAGTAAAAGACCTGTGTGTTATACTAGACCGCAACTTGTCTTTTAAAAACCATATTTCAAATGTCACAAGAACAGCCTTTTTCCACCTTAGAAACATTGCTAAGCTACGTAACATGCTATCAGTTTCTGATGCAGAAAAGTTAGTTCATGCATTCATGACCTCGAGACTAGATTACTGTAATGCTTTATTAGCTGGTTGTCCTGCATCCTCCGTAAACAAGCTACAGTTAGTCCAAAATGCAGCCGCTAGAGTTCTTACTAGGTCAAGAAAATATGATCATATAACACCAATTTTATCATCTCTACACTGGTTACCTATTAAGTTCCGTATCAATTACAAAGTATTGTTACTGACTTATAAAGCCCTAAATGGTTTAGCTCCTGTGTATTTAAGGGATCTTCTTAAATACACAGGAGGGATCTTTAAGGGATACATACAGTTATGTATCCAGCCTCTCATGGAGACTTCAGATGCCCCAACGCCTGTGATGAGACGACTCGACGCCTGTGAAGAGACGACCCAACGCCAGCGATATGTTATGCCCTAAATTTACGATTAACTAACTGTATTTTTGTATGTACATTTCTGAAATGCATTTTCTGTAAAGCTGCTTTGAAACAATATGTATTGTGAAAAGCGCTATACAAATAAACTTGAATTGAATTGAATAATAGGCGCAAAGGCGGCGCTGAAAAGGCCAGAATAAGAAAAAAAAATTCTCTAGAAACTCAAGCGGCCAACGAGTCAGGGCCGTACCCACCATTGAGCTCTGGACCTCGGTAACTTTTTCTGAGTGTATAATGAACGTTGTGAAATAATTGCCTAATATTATCTCTAATTTGGTGCTGCAATGATTCGTATATCGCGACGATAACCGACCTCCTCATCTGAGCTGCTTCAGCACTCAAACACCGCTCGTCGGCAATGGCAAAAATGTTTTTGAGAAATGAGAAAGCGAGATTTAGAAGCGCAAGCCGCGGCTGCGCGCGAATCTCAACGCGACGCTTCAGATATATGCAAGTGGCTAAACTAAACAGCTGTTTTACAATATAAGTTTTAAAGTACCGACATAATCAGTTTGCAAAGACTGTATCAATCAAAGCTCAGCTTCGGGAAGGGAGATTTAAAGGTAAAGATAAAGAGACTGAGAGAAGGAGATGGAGATGAGAGAGGAGAGCAGGTAGAGCAATTGCCTACAGTATTCTATTGCATGCATACTGTGCCCAGAATGAGAAAAACTTTATTACAATGTATTCAAATAACACAGATATACATAAGTTATTGGACAAATAATATGCCCCACCCGAACCCCTAGCAAGATCACTTTTAGGACCTTTATAAAATCCTGTGTACGGCTATTGCACTGAATGGAAATTTTTTATTTTTTAACAAATACAATGAATTACAAGGCTGTATAGAACAGTGCACTATTGCATACTGAGGGTTTAATTACATTATTTTAATATAGTCAGTAGGGAACTAAAGTGGGCCGGTCTAAGAAACTCCAGGGCTGAAAATGAGTCCCACTCCGGCTCTGACGCACAATTTTATAAATGAGGCCCCTGAACCGTAGGCCTAGGGGGTACGGTAAAGATCAGAGTTAAGTAATATAAATAGAGGAAGTGTCTTGTGACCAAGATAAGAGTTACATGTTCGCAGTAGAAACCACCCATGGGGTGACGTGGCAGAGTCTATAATCCACCCAATTAATTGAGGCTGTGTTTTTATGTATTTTCATGTATAATTTTTGTTTGTTTGTTTTGTAATTTTTTCCTTGCCTAACGCATGAAATGTTCAGACATATGTTTTTATTTTGTTATACTAAAATAATAAAGAAGCGTGTCGATGGGTTCTGACGTCACATGCACGCCAGCTCATTGAAGAGAGATGTGAGCCACATGTGTGGATATCGTTAATCTTATCCATCTTTGTCAATATTGTTCTAAAATGGATGTCTGAACTGTTTAATTGCATTAGGTAAGTCACAATTTTCATAAATATTGTTTAAAGTATGTGTTTGTTCATATAAGGAAATGTGGATTGTTAATGCTGTTCATTAATCGAGTATAAAGTGTGCAATACAATATGTAAAGTGTTTTATGCTGTATTTGTATACTTTTTTTATTTTATTTAACCTTTATTTAACCAGGTTAGTCTCATTGAGATATAGAATCTCTTTTTCAAGAGAGACCTGGCCAAGATAGCAGAACAAATTAGATCACACTATCACAAAACAAACACAAAAAAGGGCAAAGACTACTCAAGTACATTTCAAAATAAAAGTGCCATTACTTAAAACATTTGCACATGTGGATGGACTCATGTTCTCTTACGTAGAGTTCTCTCCTACTGCGTCGATTAGCGACGCTACGGGAAAGATATTTCTTTGTCGAGATTGAAGCCTAAAAATTAATCCTTAATTTTGTAATATGTAAAACGCTTTTCTGTAGCATACAACCCTAGGCGGAGCAATACCGCTCGCCCATAGGCTGCTCCGCCAGAAAAAGCACAGCCTATGCGAGGCCAGTGACGCTGACCAATGAGGGTGCTTCGCGCCCTTCTGCGTCATCTCCCGCCGAAACAGGCGTGGCCTAGGTCTATAAATACCAAGCATAGCTGCTTCCACTCCGATTTTCTTTACTTCACGAAGCTACACGCATCGTAGGACCGGATTCGAGCCACCACAGCCGTCTGATACAGCACCTTAGCAGGACGAGCCCTTACCTGAAGCCGCTGGTCATCGCCGCCTTCAGCCGCCGTTCCCTGCTGCGCTTCTCCGGCGTGGAATATCCTTTACATTATGTGTGTGTGTTTGTGTGTGTGTTCGCCGTCGCAGTTTTTCCACACTAAAAGAGCCGAGCGTCTTTTTCAAGATGCCTCGCACCTCCTGTGGCTCGTGTAGAGCCCCGCTCAGCGACGGGGACTACGTGCTTGTGTTTCCATGCCTGTGAGTATCACGCAGCTTCAGCTCTCGTCGATGGCGGCTGCCATCACTGTGATTTGATGCCTACGGTGACTCTGCGGACTCGCCTGGCGTTCATTTACTGAAGCTGCATCTTTTCCGCCCGCTGTAGTGCCGCGCCGTGAAAAGCGCCGTGCTCAGCGGAGCCCGGAACCTCCCTCCACCACGAGGTGCTCGCCGCTGCTGCCGCCAGCTTCTCCGCCCGCTTCGCTGGACTCTCTGATCGACGGACAAGGGCCGCTGTGTGCCGCCGCGTCCGTCATGAACGAGGAAGGTGAAGCCGCGTCTGTGGAGGACGACTGCTTTTCTCTCCCGCTTCAGATGGGCGAGCTCCGAGGATCTCCCCTCCCCCGCCGCTCATGAGCGTCGACGGAGAAAGACCAGCATCGATGCGCTTACCGGCTGGATGGCTGTTTTTCTGCAGAGGAACGTACGTTACCGTCCTCACGACCCGCGCCCTTTTCTTCCTGAATTCACGAAGAAATCGCGGAGTCCCGGAAAGCCCCGTCTTCAGCCAGGATGCGCACATCTGCTTCGAGGAAAGCTACAGTGTTAAAATCCCGCCGCGGCCGGATTTCACTAAAATGTCTCGCTCGCAACAGTCCCAACATACGCGACCGTGCCAGTGTATTTTGCAGTCACCAAATCGGCATCAATGCTCGTTTGCCTGCACACAAACGCCGTTTTCACGACGCCCCAGGTAAATCTGAAAATGTATTTTCTGGTGTCCCGGCCACGGCCGATGGTGTGATGTGTGTATCCGTAATTGCCCACGACCCAGTGCCCATTCATACACACAAGCACAGCCCTACACAATACAGGGCTTGCACACATAAATGGAAATGGTAAAATGGACTCGTGTCGATTGTGCAATACATGTAAGTTAGTGAACGTGCCCGCTTTTCAGTGCCCACAATCACTACACACTGCATGTCCCGTGGATTCTGTAAAAACGAAACGAATGCACGGTCAGTCGGTTCTGATAGACAGTACTCTCTGTGCTACACGGTGTCCCGGCCACAGCCGATGATGTAATGTGTGTAACTGTATGCCCACGACCCAGTGCCCATTCATACACACAAGCACAGCCCCACACAATACAGGGCTTGCACACATAAAATCGACTCAATGTCGATTGTGCATTATATGTAGTGAGCGTGCCCGCTTTCAAGTGCCCACAATCACTACAAGCTACATGTCACATGGTTTCTATGCGAAACCGATGCACGGTCAGTCAGTTCTAATAGACAGTACTCTCCAGTGCTATAAATGTACCCGCGTTCACGCACCCACATTTACTCTCAGCTGAGCGCGCGCGCGGGCTGCCCGCTCGATTAAGCGCGCCCCCCGCATCATACGCTGCAATGGCGCCCATATTATAGCACACGACTGCTCTCGTGTCGCCGCCATTTCGCGACCAGAGCCCGGTTTTTCAACCCGTGCAAGCAGCAGCCCCGTTCAACACAGGGTTTGCACACATAAAATCGACTCAGATCGATTGTGCTTTACATGTAGTAAGCGTGCCCACTGCCAAGTGCCTACAACCACTACACACTGCACGTTCGCGGTTTCTGTAAAAACGAAACTAACGAACGGTCAGTCAGTACACAAACACAGTGTCCCCGGTGTTATAAATGTGCCCGCCACCAAGCGCCCACGTTTATTCACAAACATAACGAGCCCTACGGGACTCGTCCCGCGCGCTCTCTCTCGACACAGAGAGCCGAGCGCGCGCGGGATGCATACTGTGTTAAACATGCCCCCCGCCTCACACGCCACGGCGTCCATGTCACAGCACACGGTTGCTCTCGTGTCGCCGCCATTTCGCGACCAGGGCCCAGATTACATTCAACCCCTAGTCACACGTGCAGATGCATGGGAAAGACTTCCCGGGGTCTCAGAATGGGTGCTAGAGACTATAAAAAGAGGCTATTCGCTACAGTTTCATCGACGCCCTCCCGTTTCACGGAGAAAGTCGAAACTACGGTGAAAACAGAAGTAGCACATCTACTTAGAGCCGAAATAGCGAAGCTATTGAGCAAAGGGGCCATAGAGCCTTTATCTCAAGCTCAGAGCGAAGGGGGTCATGTACAGCAGATATTTTCTGGTACCGGAAAAAAGACGGGGGTCTCAGACCCATTTTAGATCTCAGGCATCTGAACAAAGCGCTGACAAAGCGAAAGTTCAGAATGCTCACGACCAGAGCTATCCTCGCGCAGATTCGCCGAGGAGACTGGTTTATAACAATAGATCTGAAAGACGCGTATTTTCACATACAAAATTGCGTCACATCACAGGCGATTTTTGAGATTCGCCTTCGAGGGCCAGGCATATCAGTACACAGTCCTGCCATTCGGCCTGTCTCTAGCACCTCGTACATTTACAGTGTGCATGGACGCGGCGCTGGCACCCCTGAGACTCTGCGGCATTCGAATTCTGAATTATTTGGACGATTGGCTGATTCTAGCTCAATCACCTTCAGAACTCATCCGCCACAAGACCCTAATTCTCGATCACCTCGAGTGCTTAGGTCTGAGAGTCAATTGGGAGAAAAGTTCACTGTTTCCCAGTCAAAGGATCTCCTTTTTAGGACTGGAGCTGAACTCGCTGTCTATGACAGCTCGACTGTCATCACAGCGCAGGCGAAACTCCCTGCGGATGGCGAAATCCTTCCGCAGCGGCCATATAGTGCCGCTCAAGAGATTCAGAAAATGCTAGGCCTCATGGCCGCAGCATCGACAGCTCTACAGTTGGGCCTGCTGCGCATGCGCCCACTGCAGTTCTGGCTAAAAGCGCGTGTACCGCGCCGAGCATGGGTTCACGGTCGTTATCGCCTCAAGGTCAATCAGGAATGCGTTTCAGCCCTGACACCATGGAGAGCGTCAGACTGGTACCGGTCAGGTGTAAGCCTGGGGACTTCCTCGAGCCTGAAGGTGGTGTCCACGGACGCGTCCACCTCAGGCTGGGGAGCACTGCTCGAAGGCAGACCGTTCTTTGGCCAATGGGCAGAACAAGTCGAACTACCGCACATAAACTGCCTAGAAATGATGGCAGTGGACTTAGCGCTGAGGCGTTTCCGTCCTCGGATAAAGGGACACCACGTCCTAGTCCGTTCGGACAACACGTCGGTAGTAGCCTATATAAACCGCCAGGGTGGCGTGAGATCCCGAAACCTTTTCAGGATGACGGAACGCATACTGGTATGGGCCCAGCACAACCTGCGCTCGCTGAGAGCGATCCATGTGCCTGGTCGCCTGAATGTAGGACCAGACAGACTCTCACGGAACAATGTTCCAACAGGAGAATGGTCCCTACACACACAGACAGTGCGTCTGCTGTGGAAAAAGTTCGGCAGAGCGGAGATAGACCTGTTTGCAAACCAGGAAAACGCTCACTGCC
>JARPMJ010009208.1:0-28853 GCA_033366665.1 Phoxinus dragarum | reverse complement strand
TTCACTTTGTGTCTAATTCTTTCTGTCCCTTTAAGACCAAATGCACAGATTAAATAGTTTTTTAACATAACTTCGGATGTGTGCACACTGTAAACTTCTTGTCCAGTAATAATGTAGGGAGTCACTCGTACATAATGTTTTTACTTGCATATGCCATTTAGTTTTAATCAAAATGACGCTGAGTGAACAATCAGCAATCCAAATCATGCAACAACTCTCATGCAATCTCTTCGTTTATCAGCTGGTGCACACCAGCTGTGTCGGCTTTAATATTAACATTCTATTAATTCGATACATGTACTTCATATATCGTTCCCTGATATATCCATTCTGCTCTCTGTTTGCTCTCTTGTTGGTGTTTCTTTGTCATAAGCACTGTACTGTACATGTTGAGTGGTATCTTTTGTTGGTACTGGAGCAATATAATGAGAAAGAGTATGAGTACACAAGCACAGTTTTGGGCCCGATACTGGTATCGGTGCATCCATAGTATTATATCAGGTCATGCATTCCCTGGGAACCAAACCCATTAAAGGGGTCATGACATGAGAAACCAAATTTGCCTTGATCTTTTGGTATATAAGAGGTCTTTGTACCATTAAAAACGTCTCTGCAAGTTTCATAGCTTAAGACGTCCTCCCCATTATAAACGAATCATTTATTTAATCAATCTCTAAATACAGCTCGTTCTGGATCCATGGTAAGAAGTGACGTCACGGTACGAAGTGACGTACCAGCGTTTGCATATGACCGCCTCCAGCGCAAGACAGCTACGCTTAAAGTGCAAGACAACTACGCTCACTTCGTATCGTTGTCGCGCCCGCGCGCCGCGCGCCTCACAAGTGTTCAGTCGACGGACAGCGAGTGGGTCTGTGTACAGGGAAATTACGATGCCGCAGATCTGCTGTTCCTGGCTGTGGACAAACTACATCTTTGAATACGCTGCGAAAGATCCAGTCGTCAGGGAAAAATGGATGCACTTTATTTTTTTGCGGACGTCCCAGTCACGGCAGTGTTAGTTTAAGCGTTTGTTCTATACATTTTAAGGATGACTGTTTTGAGCTTTGCCAGAAAACTGTTGCTCAAAGATAAGTCCGTGCCGTCTATTCTGGGCTCAACAACGACGACGCAAACTGTAAGTAATGTATTTAAAACTTTAAACTACTTTTTAAATACGCTGAAAGATCCAGTCGTCAGGGAAAAATGGATGCACTTTATTTTTTGTGGACGTCCCAGTCACGGCAGTGTTCTATACATTTGAAGGATGACTGTTGTGAGGAAAAAATCCCAATATGATGCTTGGCTTTTCCAGAAAACTGTTGCTCAAAGATAAGTCCGTGCCGACTATTCTGGGCTCAATAACGACGACGCAAACTTACTTTTTATCACTGGCTAATATAAACACATTTGTATAAGAGAATCTTGAAAATATGTCGCCTTTCTAGTAGGCCTACATGTGATAGAAAATTAAAAATGTTGCCTTTATCAATGCTGCATCTTCAAAGATGGCCTGTCTGTGCATGCATTTTTGTCCGTGGTACACCCTATCATTTCATTGGAATTAGTTAAATAATGTTAAACTGTTAGCAAATGAAGCTATAGGATAATTATGCAACAATAATCCGTTTTCAAGTGTCTCGGGTTAATTTTTTTTTATTAATTCAAAATAGTTTCACTTTCCATGTGGACACGGGCTGATCCAGTCTTCGTTGTTGTGGTGATGGTTCATTTTCCTCTGATTCCGGCTCAAACATAATAAGGTTTTATCATTGCAAGAGCCATCGCTTCGCATGCATCAGCCGCTATTAAACAGTTACGCCGAATCCGCAAATGTTCTGGCTGGGGGCGTTAATAATTGATGCATAGGCACTGACGTTAGCCAATCATAACAGTGGGCGTTAACACTGAACTCTTAAAGGGGAAACACCCCCAAAACAGACTGTTTGAATCAGAGGATGAGAAACAGGGTGGGAAAAGGTCATAAATCACTACATTTTAAAAGTTTTTTGTAAAAAAAAACTATAGTAATACTATAATTGCACCTAAGGGAACATAATAATAAAATAAAAAAAAACATGTCATGACCCCTTTAACTTAGTGTTGCTTGTGCAATGCACATGTTGTATGTGCTTCTCTTTTATCTCTACGGTACCGCTATAGATAAGCGTATGAATCAGTTATGTCTGGCTCACACCCCTCTCTCTCTCTCTCTCTCTCTCTCTTTGCAGGAGAGAATGCAGTCTTCAGGACACCGGTTGAGGGATGTGGAGCAGCACCAGCCCCTGCTCAGCGGAGGGGAGGAGGAAGTGGTGGCGGCCGACCGCGTCTGGTTCATCCAGGACAGCTGCGGGATGGTGTGCGCCTTCATGACCTGGTTTCTGGTTATGTATGCCCAATTTGTGGTGAACTTTGTCATGTTGCTCCCCTCCAAAAGCTTCTGGTTCTCTCTCATCAACGGCGTGGCATTTAACTTCCTGGCTGTGTTAGCGCTGACGTCGCACCTGCGAACCATGCTGTCAGATCCAGTAAGAAAGGACCATCATTTTAATTAAATGTGGTAATGAACTTTTTGTGATGGATGTTATTGATGGGAAGTGTATTGTGTTTATCAGGGAGCTGTTCCCAAAGGAAACGCCACTAAAGAATACATGGAGAGTCTGCAGCTGAAGCCAGGAGAGGTCATCTACAAGTGTCCAAAATGCTGCAGCATTAAACCAGAGAGAGCACACCACTGCAGGTAAGAACAACATCAGATAAATGAATTTTTTTTTTTTGCTATCTGTATGTGGCCACATTCTACACATTTGTAGCATTTTCCCCCGTGGAAGTCTTCTTAAAACCAGTCAGTCCAGGTTTCTTGGACTAAAAAACAGTTCATTTGTGTCCATTTTACACCCTATTTTTAAAATGTTTGCTAAAATTTTGCTATTGTACCTTTTTTTGTAGTTGCATGTAAATGACTTGTGTTGTGATTGGCTATTAAATACAGCATAGGCCCTGATATGTAAATGTGGGTTGTCATATCTTTACATGGGCACAGTTTTGATGTCATAACTTATACTAGGGCTGGTCATTGACAAATTTCAATTCAGTATCGATTAGTTGGTGCCTATCAGGTACAGTACAGGGGAAATTTCCGCAAGGAAAAAATATCTCAACTAAAGCTGTAAACTATACAGGGAACCCCTGTTGGTACATCACTGTAATATTATAGGTTAAAATGTACAGATTTATTCAAAAATACATTAAATATTGAAGAACATGTGAAGTAAAAATACAATGAATTTGCAATAAAGTGCAAATATTTAGCAAAATGCTTCTCTCTAGAGTTCAGTTTTCTAGCCTGATATTGAATGGCTTTTCTGAGGTAAATGTAACATTACATGACATTGTCTACAAGTTGTTTGATGGACATCTTTCTGAAGAAACACTGTTATAATTACATGAGATATGATGAGGATTTTGCGAAGTTGTACTGCCTCTTTCAACATAGCCTACCTAATGACATAATTTTGTGTTGTAACTAGTAGTAAAGTGGAAGAGATTATCTTTTCTACGCTACAAATTTTTGTGCGTTCATCAACTGAAAACCGTCTGAAAGATCGATTCTTGTGATTTAAGAATCAATATCAGCTCAGAAACGATTAAAACAGGGAAAGCAATATTTTTAACCTAGCCCTAACTTATACTGAACAAGCCATTTTCTTTGATGTATAAAAAAAGGACTGCATTTATTTGAAACCCGAAATCATTTGTAACATTATGAATGTCTACTGTCATTTTTGATAAATTTAATGCGTCGTTGATGAATAAAAGTTAATGTCTTCTCTTTTTTCTTTTTTTTTTTATCTAATTGTGGACTGGGAGGGATCTGTTTTTAAAAATTCTATTTTACATTATGTCTCTGTAATCTCTTTGTAATCAAGTAATTTTTATTTAGAGCCAAGTATCAGGGGACTGCTGAATGTTTAGCATCTTCTTTTAAAACTGGTCTGTGCTCTTCACCTTGTTCTGTTTGTTAGTATCTGTAAGAGATGCATCAGGAAAATGGATCACCACTGTCCTTGGGTCAACAACTGTGTGGGCGAGAACAATCAGCGATTCTTTGTCCTCTTCACTGTAAGTGTGTCTAAGACTGCTGTGGTTTCTTTTACAGTTTTTTTTTTATGGTAGAATTGCTGACAAAATCATCCAATTGAAAACATCTGATTGCGTAAGCTGTGACCACAAAAATATCTGAGTTCTATATCAATGCTACAATTATTTGTTTATCAATTGATCTTTAACTGTTACTTTGCTTGACAACTGAAAAAAAAATCAGTTGGGGATGAGCCTATGGGGTTAATTAGCTATGGGGATAGGCTAATTAACTGTATTGGTGGAAAGAAATGTGATCACTACTACTAATAAATGATTTAATCAGTTTTTTATTATTATTGTATGGTACGTTTACACAGTATATTGTAGGGCTGAAACGATACGTGATATAAAACCGAAATCGCGATACTCAGATCCACGAACCTGTGTCGCGGTGTGAGAAGGCAGAATCACAACACACCCCTTCCAACTCCCAGAGTTATCCTTCCCGTCCAGATACAATGCTACCACATCTTCAAATTACTATTAGTATTATTTATTATTATAAGTTAACATTATAAAATACGTAGACCTACACCACAAAACTAGTTGAGGATAAATTATTTAAAATTGGGAAATTCCAGCGTTATGGACGTGACATTTGCAGTCAAAATACTCAGAAAAGTTTATATATCATACTCCCTTAATAAAGGAGTCCAGACATTAGAAAAATATAAATCTACACATGCATTTTATATTTAATATGAGGGAAATATACATATACATGCGTTTTGTAATTCTGTGAATTAACCTACACTGCTCAAACCAAAAGTAATACTACCCACCGGATGAAGAAGGGTTGGCTCTCCACAGATCATAAAATATTAATTTTATTTTTCGTGTTCGCATTTATGAGGAAATTATGTTACAGACGTGACAGTTCTCTGAAAGCGGCACTAAAAGACTGCTTTAAAACTTCCACAGAGACCTCAAACAGAAAGCACAAAGCCTTTCTTTAAAGTGAATTTCGTTTTGTATTAATTGTATCTTCATTTTAATCAATGTTTCATCAACCAAATGCCTGGATTTAATAAATAATAAGTAAATATAGCAGACAATAGATAATCATGACACGGAGGCGCCGGCGCGTGAACTGGAGCGTGTCTCATAAATGAACCGAAACTCAGCATAGCCTACTTCCCTCACAGACCTGAGAAATATCCATTATCTACAGAACGCTTTAAATCTCTACTTTTAAACAGAACAACTAACAAACTAAAAAATCCGTATCGCGAGTCAGCATCGTCAACTTCATCTTTGCAGCCGACACAGAAAACACTTAATAAACAATTAAAATGTCTCCTTGATATATTTTACATATTCATAATCATTACTTTTGCCGGTTCTTTGTGAAAGCTTTTAGATGCTTTATTAGCAGCGCCACCCTTACATGTTACATGAACGTGTCACCACTGCATCGGCACCGAAAAGATGGAGATCAATCTATTCTATATTCTATAATTAAATGCTCAGTGACTCATCCCAACCAAATATTTCAAAAATGTTTACTCGTAAGCCTTTTTTTTTTTTTTTACATGTTACGTGTCATGTGACTACCTTTCCACGTGACGCGAGCTAGTCTGTTAATAGCTAGAAATAGTTAATAGCATAAGAAAATGTGTGATACGAACCGATACAGCCCTAGTATATTGCGTTATTGCCCTTAACCAATTATCTTTTTTTCTGGTAAATGTTACAGGCATCAGTGTACATCAATATTTTGAGGTTTTCATCTTAAGTAACCAGCATTTTAAAGCATGGCAACATTTAAATTATCATGAAACCTGCTGCACGTCAATGAAAACAACAATTGCACTCGTTATGATTATTACGAGGGACTTTTTTTTCTGAGCTTTTTCATTCTTCCAGTTTAAAAAGCAAAACTTAGTTAAACCAACGTAATGAAAAGTGATTTATATATGTGTTCATTCAGAGTGGTGATTGGCTGCTGTGGCTGGAGAGTACATGTCTATATCATCAGTTTCTCCATATTATTCATGAGAATAGACTCATTTAATCCAGTCACTGCGCTGTATTACGCATGAGATATCATTACAGCAGAGAATCCAAATGTGACAATACCGGTTCGTCGCTGTTCGTTCACCTCTGCCTGTTCAGCTTCAGAACTAGAGCTTCACACAACAAATTTCTTGAGTCTTTTTCAAAGCTAAGGTGTGAACATCCAGGCTGACACTTTAATGTGTTTTGAATAATATTTGACTTTAATGTGTTTTTCTTTCTCCTCAGATGTACATAGCCTCCATTTCATTGCATGCACTGTGTCTCAGCGGTTTCCATTTCTTCACCTGTGTCAGAGTCCAGTGGAATGGTGGGTAATATACATTTTAGATTTGCACTCCATTACTGGAGGACAGATGATATTATGTTAAATAAAGTCAAGTTTTTTTAAATCTGTCCTACTGTTCTTTTGCTTCTCATACAAAGCATTTAAAAATGTGATTTTGACAGCATCATCTCACCGGTGTTTTTCTTCTCTGTTCTGTAGAGTGTAGTGATTTCTCCCCACCTGTGGCGGTCTTGCTGCTGATTTTCCTGTGTCTGGAAGCGCTGCTGTTTCTCACCTTCACTGCTGTCATGTTCGGCACTCAGATTCACTCCATCTGTAATGATGAGACGGTAAGTAGACTTCCACAACCCTCCTGAAGTCCTCTCACCCAGTTACTAGCATTACTTCTGATAGAACTGAACCTTTACAGACAAATTTGATCGATTATTTATTGTAATTATTGGGAATAAAACAAATAAACCTGCTAATTACACTGTTATTTACCTGCTTATTACACTGCTATTGCATTTATTTAAATGCAAAATTATTATATATATATATATATGTTTGTCTTCATATATACACACACTACCGGTCAAAAGTAATATTAAGGGTTCAAAAAATAATTCTAATATAATTTCTTATTATCAATGTTGAAAACTGAATTGGGAAATGGGAAATCATGATACACTGCCATTCAAAAGTTTGGGGTAAGTTTTATTTTATTTTTTAAAGAAGAAAAATAAATAAATAATAGTTTATCAAATGCAGATTAAGTTAATCCACAAAAAAAGACATTCATTAAATTAATAAAGTTTCCACAAAAATATTAGGCAACACAACTGTGTTTAACATTAATAATGTTTCTTGAGCACCAAATCCGCATATTAGAATGATTTCTGAAGGATCATGGAACACTGAAGACTGGAGTAATGATGCTGAAAATTCAGCTTTGCTTCACCGGAATAAATTACATTTTAAAAATAGACAGAAAATATATTACAGAAATCAGTTAATTTAAATTGTAATATTTCACAGTATTACTGTTTTTACTGTAATTTTGATCAAATAAATGCAGCATTGGTGAGATTAAAGGACTACTTTCAAAAACATTTTAAAACAAAACCTTTTGACCAGTACGGTGTGAAAAAAGTGTAACAAATCAGTGAAAGTAAGATTTCTTCACGTAATGCAGCATTATTTCTCAAATCACAAATCAAATTGTGTGCTGACAGTATTAGCCATAGCTTTACATTTCTCGTTTGACGCTCACAGGAAATCGAGCGGTTGAAGAACGAAAAGCCCACGTGGGAGCGGCGGGTGCGATGGGAGGGGATGAAGGCTGTTTTCGGTGGCCCGCCCTCTCTGCTCTGGTTCAACCCTTTCGCTGGACTCCGCCTCCAGCGCCTGCTGATGGTTCGTGCCCGGAAGAGCGGGGCCGAGTTCTCAGTTTGAGTGAAGAATGCTGTCTATGAAGGCATGTCCATCTGCCTTCATGCCTATTACCCCCCCTCCCCTCCCTCCCTCCCTCACATAGGACATAGGAGTCCTTCTTTAATGCTGATGCAGGTTTGGAGGTACTACAGTGAAAACCTGTCAAATAACTGATGTCGCCCCTGGAACAATGAGGCTACGTCTCGATACAGCCTGTCTGTGTCCACACATTATTACCTCGTTAGGCGGATCATACTTGTTATGCTCATATTTTCTTCATGAACATTCACACTCATGGGTTTTTGCTTTGCTTTTTACGTGGACTATTTTTCGTTGTTTGGAAATTTACGGAACAGTCGAAGGTTCTCAGTATCCATAATCCAGCCTGAAGAAACTACATCTTGTGATTTTTAAGTAGAGCTACCGCGTGACAAAAATAATGGCTGACATGCAATGGTTAGATCGTAAACCAAACGAATTTCACAAAAGCTGTCAAGAAATGTCCGTGTTCATATCACCCCAAAATCGAAAGGAAAAAAGAAGAAATTATAAAGATAAAGAAGGCCGTTACAGTTTTTTTTAACATCGAAAGAAAATACATCTCATTTGCATTATTGTACTGTGAAAAATAGATTATCTATTATTTAAAATGTAAAGTATTTATATATCATAATATTATTTGTTCTACTGAATTTAATTTATGCTGATTTTAATGTAATTAATTATAATGACAGAGATTTTTTTTCATACCACATTAATAAGAATATCTCAATCATAAAGAAAATGTCACAGTGCACAAATAAATGGCAGATAAAATGGCTTTATGTAGAGTATAATTCATATATTTGTTTTTTCCTTTTGATGTTAGTGTGCAATATGAGCAGGACATTTCCATTTCCTGAGATTTACTGTCTTAGGTGTTAAGTGCTTGCGGCTGGTTTAGTCTCCTTAAACACAATAAAATCGTCTCGTCTCCATGTATTGTAGAGATAATAATAGCCTCTTTCCGTAGTCTTGAAATAAATGCCAATCCCACAAAGAACTTGAATGGTCGATGTGACAATATATAATTCTTACATTGACCTTAGGCTGCTCTGTGAGATGAATAAAGACAAATCACATTATGGCACACATAAGTTGCGTATGAGCCAGGAACTCTTATTAACGTGTAGATTACTAATTTGAGGTGAGGTGACATTGTAGTGAGACTTTGCGATCTCAAACAAATATGCTGCACAATTGACAGAGGCTGACTATCACTTTGTGTTTTATACTTGTTGCTCCGTGGTTTCATTGTCTTCTTCACTTTTCTGCTTTTACCTTTAGCTTAGAGAATCGTTTCATGGTGACCACTAAGTTTTCCTTTTGGAAACTATTTTTTTTTATCATACAAAGCTGGAACTCGTTTGGCACGGTCGGCACAAGACTTTGATTTTCAAGGGAATCTCGCAAAATCTGTCAAGATCATCTTCGTGTCATATTTGACTCTCAAATGAAAAGATAAAAACAAGAAATTTATATTTTGCATAAAGACAGTCAAACTTTAGGCCCTTCCCCATAAATTCTTAATGTTATAAAAAAAAAATTGTTTATCTCTAAATCTCTAAAAACGAAATAATTAATTCTATTATTTACACTTTTAAATGTTTACATCATTCTAGTTTTTATTATACTCCTGGTCATTTAAGCTGATTTTAGTTTTATTGCTTTACTCTATAATGAGAATGTCACAATGCCATAAATCCTTATGACTATAGACTTCATTTTCTTCATGTAATATATAATTTGGATTTTGAAGGGAAATATGTCTTGGATGTGTTCTTGACTGCCTTTGTGCGATTTGCCCTACTGTATTATTAAAAAATGTATTGCTTTTATTTAAAAAAATGTATATTCAAAATATATAAAAATAACGGCAGTACATGACAATTATATCACAGCACTAAAAGGCCAGTTTAGATGGGTCTAGATAGATTTTTAAGAGACTTTGAAAACCACTCCATATTTACCAAGCAGAAGAGATGCATATGTGTGTTACAGTCTTGGATATTATGTTTACAATACTGGCTGATCTCAAGCGTTGATGATGCTTTGGTTCTGTTTCGCAGTCATTCAACAAGTCCAGTGTAGAATATGAGGCCAACAGCATTTTAATACTAATGACTAGAGAAGAAAGGGATATGGAAAATTGAGCCAGTCTGACAATTGATTCTTTCATATCCATGATTTCTAGATCAAATAATGCAACAAAACTAATAAGACTTGCTTTAAATTGTACTTTTTGCCATTACAGTGTAATTCCAACGTTTTAATTGTTACAAAAAAGTAATGAGTTTTGTGTGCCAATTTGATGCATCGTTTATGGAATGAATTTCATATGAGAAAGAAACCTTCTTTTACACATTCCCAGATAACTGAACCATCGGATGGTTCATGCAGTGGAACTCAGATTGGACTGAATGGCTTGGTGTCATTTATTTTAAAGAAACAAAGTCTAACAGTTATACATTTTCTGTAAAGGGAATATTTACTATATGCAAGCCCTGAAGATCATGTTTTGAAATTGATATGAGAAGACTTGCCTTTTATCAGCACATCACTACGAATGTATCTCATGCTTTTTATACCTTGTTTTAATTGGGTAGAAAATGGAGTTATTTTCTTTGCATTAGAATTAGTTTTACCTTCTGTACTATAATTATTACTGCAACAGTATTTGCCTGACCTCAACTCTATTTTTTGAACATGCTTAGACTTGTAATTCTAGATATTACTTGACTGTAAAAGCTGAGGGATGTTTGCTCTTAAATGACCTTCATTAACCTCAGATAGAATTAGGGATTAAACGATAGCATATGTTGTCAGACCTTTGGAAATTTATTGGTAATTAAAGTTACCATCAACAAATTCTAGAAATTTTGTCTCCAATTTTCACCTTTTCCCCACATGAGATCTTTATAGTGCTGCGGAGGTCACTGAAACGGGTCATTATAGCCCCAAATGTCTCAAATCTTCAAGCTCATTTGAACTGTCTGAACTTGGAACGTTGGAAACCGGGTTTTCGGCCACAAAGCAAAGATTATGAAAGTATGTCTGTAATAAATGGTGTAAACAAATATTGTTCTGATACTTTCAAGTGTCATAAAGTTATGTTCTTTCTTATGTAAAGGTCTTTTACATAAAGTCATTAGATTTAAAAGCTATTAAAAGTCTAAAGTGCAAATCTGTGATTTTTTTTTTCGATGTTTTTGCTCACCAAGGCTGCATTTATTTGATAAAAAATACAGTAAAATATAATTTTAAATAACTTTTCTATGTGAATTTAAGCTGAATTTTCAGCATCATTCCTCCAGTCTTCAGTCACATGGTCCTTCAGAAAGCATTCTAATATGCTTATTTGCTGCTCAAGAAATATTTCCTTTTTATTATCAATGTTGACAACAGTTATGCTGATATATATTTTTGATGAAACCGTGATATATTCTTTTCATGACTCTTCGATGAATAGAAAGTTCAAAAGCACAGCATTTGTTTGAAATATTTTGTAACAATATTATTCTTTAATGCCACTTTTGATCAATTTAATGCATTCTTGCTGAATAAGTTTTAATTTCTTTAATGCATTCTTGCTAAGTTTTAATTTCTTTGAAAAAAGGGGGTCATGATATATGGGTTTTCTTAAGAAAAACATTTGTGTTCTTCCATTTGCTGATTTGCACTACTTTAATCTGTTTCCACTGTCATAGAAAACCTGGATAATAGCTCAGCTTCATTATCAATATTTTATTGGCAAGAAATTTTTCTTTAAAAAAATATTTTTGCAGTGATAAAAACATTGAAAAAAAATATGTATTGGTCAAAAAACAAAAGGGTAGGAAGTCTAATGTCACTGTTGCTTTGAACTAAATTATTCTTGAAAACGTTTGTTGTAACTTGGTTTGGTTTTGTATCCTGTTTTATTAAGTCAAAAGAAAAGAATTCATAAATCCACAGTAACTAGGTAAAAACTTTTTTTTTTGATACAGAAATGGTCAATGAAAATCACATACAATTTGTTCACACATTGAAAGCGGTGCAAAAGACTATCCAACATTGTTGATTTGATTGAAGTTGTGAAAGTTTGCCAAACTTGTGACATCCAATAGCCAGAATGTAATGAACTGTCCATGAGTACTGCTGTTATTATATGCTCTTATGTCAGCGTGTCTTCACTTCTGATGTACTCTCCAATATCAGCCTGATGGAAAACCACAATGGACATGGGGTCGACCCTCCGACACTCCTGTGTGGTCTTCGCTGCGACCCCAAAGCCCTGAAATGAGATCAAGACAGTGAGTGCATTCAAAGGTCACTGAATACTTTTCTTAACATGACAACAGTTGTTTCATCTTGGATTTTCAAACAAAAATCTCTCACCAGCGGTACATCAGACATTGAATACACCACCACTCCTTGGTACTGCGATGTGTTTTCTGTGATTCTCCCCAGACCGGATTTCATGATGTGATTTCCATACAGGAATGACTGCTCTGATCCAGGCTTCACCCACACCTTAAACTACAGAGGCATACATGAAGCAGATTACATTATGAACGGAGACATGCCATGTATATGAACCAGGATTATTATCGCTAACTAAAACGATTAAACATTACTGTTCATTTAAATAAAGCTGAAATAAAATATATAAATATCCATTGAAAAACTTGGAAACACTTTTCAATAAAGTTGTTCCAAACCTGAATGAGTTTCTTTCTTCTGTTCAATGCAAAAGAAGATATTTTAAAGCATGTTGGTAACCAGACAGTTGATGGCACCCATTTACTTCAATAGTATTTTTTTTCCTATAGAAGTCAATGGGTGCCGTCAACTGTCTTATTACCAATATTATTTAAAATATCTTCATTTGTGTTCAACAGAAGAGAGAAACTCATACACCCTCGACAACTTGAGTGTGAATAGATGACAGAATTGTAATTTTTGGGTAAACTATCCCTTTAATAAATGCTGTAGATTGTGGAAGTATTGTCCATTGTTAGTTCACGTTAACTAATGTAGTTAACTAATGCTAACAATTCGAAAATTTGTAAAGAGATACCAAAAACTTGAACGAAAATTAGAAATGTTGCCTTGGTAATAAACTTAAAAAGGTTTGAGTTGAAGCACTAAAATTATTACCTGGAAATAAATCAAACTTAAAACTAAGAAGCTGTTTACACAACACCACTTTATTTCAACTAAAAATTATAAACTTTTTATGCGTTTTGGCTGTTAATTTACGCGACAACGTTTTGGGGGCCTGAAACGCCAACTTTTGAAAATGGGTTTCAAAGTGCAAGTTTTTGAAAACAATACCGTTACCGTCTCTGTGTAAACTACAAAAACATCATGCCCATGTTTATTGTGTCTTCAGTCTATAGATGCATAGTGTTTCTTTACAAAGTGACGTCGCCATCTACTGGCCGCATAATACAGCGTTTAAGTTGTTTTCGTGAATCAGTATGAACGGATCATCTTGACAACGTTCACATCTGTTTTGTTACGAAAAACGCGAAGGAATGTTTTCCCCCATTTTTAGTACACAGTTGTTGTGTAAACGTACCCTAAAACTAAAATAAACCCTAATAGCGGTTTAAACAAACCCCTGATAAAATGACAAAAGCATATAACGAAATTACTACAAATTAAACTAAAATTAACATGACAACTAATCATATAAAAATAATAGCAATAAAATAACATTCATGCTTAAATGAAGCTTCAAAGCAACTTCCTAGTAATAACGAGGGTAATAACAGTGTTATTAATAATATAATGTTGTATTAAGTAATAATGTAATGTTACAATATACATAATCAGAATTAATATTTACCTTAGCATATGGTGCGAGGAAATCGAGAGCTGTGATGTGCAGACGGAACTTCTGCGTCTTTGTGACCTTCCCAAAACACGTCCCAACTGATACCAGTTTATCTCGGGAGATATTTGTAGCCAACTTCAGGATTTTTTCACTAGAATGGAGATGGTGTCAATAAAGATTACTACTCAATCACATTCAGATTTACATTATTGCTACAATAAAGACCCAATGAACGTAAAACTGGATTTCTGTGGTTTTTATTCAAGTCAAGTCACCTTTACTTATGTAGCGCTTCATACAATACAGATTGTTTCAAGGCAGCTTCACAGTAATAAACAGGAAACTAGCCAACTTCATCAAATATGAGAAATTATAATTCTGCTATAAAGCACCTCTACAAAGAAAAAGTGACACTATTCAGCTCAAGTCAGTTGTAACTATACACTTGAAGGTTGATGACATAAAATTGTTGCAGCCACATGCATTAAAAAACAAAATAATGATTACTGGTCTTGCCCAAAGCAAACTGTCTTTTTAAAAAGGAATTGGAAATTTCACTAGGACATTTTTACGGCGAATTCACATTTAACGGATAGTAGACACTGACAACCTTACCTCATATAATATACTCGATCATTGTGAAGTCTGAAACAGTAAGTCCCGTCAGGTCGATCAATAAGAAGTTTGATGTTCTCTCCAATGCTAGAAACACAAACAAATTGGGAATACTTCATTTAATTTACTTTTTTTTTAAATCAAGTCAAATTTAAAATAGTTTTGGGCTCTATGGTGCAGCATAGACAACATTTCAAAAATAATTATATTAATAAAATAAAAGAGCAGTAAATAATATTAAAATACCATGACATATCAATGTAAAACACTGCAAAACATAATACAAATAACAGTTAAAAAAAAACAGTAACACATCATAAACAATAGACCAATCAAATAAAATCCTTACAAAAACGATATTTCACAATATATATGCGCTCAAGTAAATAAAAGATACATCTTAAAGTGTAGAATATTGTACCATGTGTGTGTTTTTTTACACATGACATGATCACACAATCTGGCTACACTTTTGTTAATAGATCCCTGCTCTAAATGAATCTTAACGAAACATGTCACTTACTATTTAGAGAGTTTCTCAAACATTGTTTTTGTCTCTTCGTCTGTTAAAGGACGCATGATGAAGAGAATAATTCGTTTTCCCTAAAAGAAGCTAAAAAAAACCTCCAGCTCCAACAGACACTACGCAAAAGCCACGTGGGTTCTGTCCGTCGCACACTTGTGACGTCGTGCCTTTTAAATAAAGTTTTTTGTTGAGTTTTGAATCAACAACACTTCCCAACATGGCTACCGTAGACGTGGAGGATGAGAGTATCCTGGTCTCGGTCTTTAAAGACAGCTTTTCTGAGAACTGGAGAGAAAATCCGGACTTCGCGTCGTATCTGTCGCAGTTGTGCTCGTGCGGTGTGGATGAGTTAACCCGGGAGCCGGAGCGTCTGTCTGAAGAGCGGGCTCAGATCCTGCAGCAGACCCGTGAGCTGGCCTTCACCAACTACAAGACGTTCATCAGGACCGCGGACTGCACACAGCACATCTACACTGACTTCAGCACTGTGGAGAACTGCCTCTCGAAACTCTTGCACAAACTGCCCAGCTTTACTGAGAGATGCAGGTCTGTACTTTACTCTCACTGTCAGGAAGGATAATTAACAGATGGACAGTCTATCTATTCTATCTATCTATCTATCTATCTATCTATCTATCTATCTATCTATCTATCTATCTATCTATCTATCTATCTATCTATCTATCTATCTATCTATCTATCTATCTTCCATTGAATAGAAAGATCTGGTAACTGATCATTTGTATATATTTTTTGACAAACATGCATTTAATATATAACAATGTACTAGGCTACTACTTTCAAATAGCCACAAACCTTGTCCATATTTTATCTATTTTCATATTAATGTACACTACTAGTACTACCATTCAAAAGTTTGGGGTCAGCAAGATTTTAATATATTTTAAGTTTCTTATGCTCACCAAGACAGCATTTGATCAAAAATAAAGTAAAAACAGTAGTATTGTGAAATATTATTATAAAAAACTGTTTGCTATTTAATGTATTTTCAAATGTAATGTATTACTGTGATGGTAAAGCTGAATTTTCAGCATCATTACTCCAGTCTTCAGTGTTACGTGATCCTTCAGAAATCATTCTAATATGCTGATTTGCTGCTTAAGAAACATTTCTTATTATTATCAATGTTGAAATCAGTTGTTCTGCTTTATATTTTTGTTGAAATTATAATTTTTCCCCCAGGATTCTATGATGAATAGAAAGTTCAAAAGAACAGTGTACCTTTGATCAAATGAATGCACCCTTGCTGTATAAAAGTTATTTTGAACGTTAGTTTAAATGCACGTTAAGAATTCATAAATGTACATCAATAACTGAATGAAAGTTAGGCTACCATTTGATATTTATATTATTTTTATATTAGTCCCATGAGAAAAAATGCAATACAACAGCAGAGAGGCAAACGCATTAGAGTGCACTATAAAATAGAAATGCTTGCTGTAACTGGTTTCTCTTTTCTCTTATTTATTTGCAGAGGTTTTATTAAGGAGGCTGAGGAGATCAGCATCAGCAGGCGTATGAACAGCCTGACACTGAATCGACACACTGAGATCTTGGAGATTCTGGAGATCCCTCAGCTGATGGACACCTGCGTTCGTAACGGATACTACGAGGAGGCGCTGGAGCTGGCCGCTTATGTGAAGAGACTGGAGAAAAAGCATTCATCGCTTCCTGTCATTCAGGTACATGTGATACTATACTGCACCGCACCATTAATTGAAGATGTTTCTTCGTTCTTCACTATATTTTCTGGAAAATAAGTCGCAACAGGTCATAATTGCATTGTTGTGAGAAAATGAAACGCAGATAAGTCGCATTGGTGTATGAGACACATTATTTGTGTCATTTGTGACACATTATATGTATTATTACATTCAGAAATTATGTAAAATACCTGTAATTAAACACTACCATGTATTTTAGTTCTGCCAATTCCACAACAAAAACTTTCAATTTAATGGTATTCAGAACAGCAATGAAAAAAAGGTATAAAACGAACATAAATTATAGTTGAAATTATTATAAACAACATCTATTATAAACGCAAAGCCTGAATACATTTATTTAAAGTGAAACTGAAACTACCAGCATTTGGGAATTTATAAATGCTATACAAATAGACTTGGGCTCACTTCGTCTCTCATTCTGCACAAATCTAAATGTGTGTGCTTTACACTTTTGCGTGCTTGAAGTTAGTCAGAATGAAACGGAAGTTGCTGAAGTCTTTTATCCCTTATTGTGATGTATACTTGAGTGAAATGGCTTCTCGAACAAGAAAAAAATGTAGGGCAGAACTTGATTTTGTTTATTGGGAATTGATTGGCTCATTAGACGGATGTGGTTTGCTACTGGTCGATCTCATGTGAGTGACAGGTTGTCCCGCCTTTGTGCAAGGAAGCGCGTCATCAGAGAAGAGATGTCACTGCAAGAGGGTGGGGAGGTTATTTTGATTAAAGATTAAGAGGTATAAAAAATAAAATAAAAAATGGTAATGATGTACACGGATAAATTATTCATAATAAATAACGCAGTATTCCATAAAGTAAGAATTGTCAATTTTGATTAAAAGTTGCATTGCATTGTGTAAAATGAAGGAGGATCTGCTGAAAGAAATGCAATATCATATACATAACTATGTTTTCAGTGGTGTGTAAAGACCTTACTTAATGAACCGTTATGTTTTTATTACATTAGAATGAGCCATTTCTATCTTCATACACCGCGGTCCCCTTACATTGAAATGTGCCGACATGTTTCTACAGTAGCCCTAAACGGACAAACACATTCCGTCACTATGTTGTTCTTCGTACAAAGAAGCTCGCTAAAGTCAGCGAATAAAACACTGACACAATGATGAACAAGTAGCAATAATATTCACAATAACATATCGTTTTACTGAATAATTAAGTTAACCTAATTTCTTAATTTACTTTTGTAAATAAACCTCATTGCTTAACTGGCTACTCTCTGCTGTCTCAGACGACGACATATTTTCCTGATGGCCACCGTAACTTCTGTTGGTTGCAATTTGCAACCTCACCACTAGAGGCCGCTAAAAATTACACAATGCACCTTTTATGGGACTTTAATTGCATTAGAAAAGTCGTTTTTGAATACAAGTCGCAGCAAGTTTCAGGTGATAAAAAAACGTGACTTAAATAAAAAATCCTGAAAATACAATATATTGTTGTGCTGTTTTTTCTAAGTGTTTCTGTCTGGTTTGAAAGTACTAACACTTACGTTTTTCACCGGGTGGACTATAAAAACAACATAAATATTTACATTAAATAATATTCCTGTTTGTCTTCTTTTAGGGAATTGTGCACGAGGTTAGATTGTCAGCTCAACTCATGCTGAACCAACTTCTTCAACAGCTGCGGAGCAATTCACAGCTCCCGGTTTGCCTGCGTGTGATCGGCTACTTGCGCAGAATGGACGTTTTTACCGAAGCCGAGCTGCGCGTCAAATTCCTGCAAGCCCGTGGGAGTTGGCTGCGATCCATTCTCACCGCAATCCCAGATGAAGACCCGTACTTCCACATTACAAAGACCATCGAAACCTGCCGCGTGCATCTCTTCGATATTATCACCCAGTATCGCGCCATCTTCTCCGACGAGGATCCGTTGCTGCCGCCCGGAGATCAGGCTTTGAATGAGAGCGCCATCTTTCACGGCTGGGTGGTCCAGCAGGCGGCCCAGTTTTTGGAGACCCTCGATCGGGACCTCCAGCGTGGGGTGGGAAGCCGCTTAGATTCTCTACTTGGCCAGTGCATGTACTTCGGCCTTTCCTTTAGCCGGGTCGGGGCGGATTTCCGTGGCCAACTCGCTCCCATATTTCAGCAGGTTGCCATGGACACGTTCCGGAAAGCTATTCAGGAAGCGGCAGAAAAGTTCCAAGAGGATATGAACTCGTACACGCTGATTTCTTACCCGTCGATACTTGGAAGCACCATTCCGCCAGCGGTCCCGAGCACCCAGCCGGGCACTCTTCAGCCCCCCATGGCCTTGCTGGATTTCCCACCTCTGGCCTGCTTCCTCAATAATGTCCTGACAGCCTTCAATGACTTAAGACTGTGCTGCCCTATTGGACTCGCACAGGAAGTTAGCAGATGCGTTGAGGAAGCCCTTATCAAGGTACACAGGGAAATGTGGGATGTTAATTATTATACTACAATAAGCTTTTTAAATATAGAAGTCTCTTCTGCTCACCAAGGCTGAATTTATTTGATCATTATTTGAATTTTCAGCATCATTACTCCAGTCTTCAGTGTCACATGATCCTTTATGAATGTCTTTACTGTCATTTTGATCAATTTAATGCATCTTTGCTGAATAGGAGTATTAATTAAAATAAAATAAAAAATCTTACTGACAATCCCCAAAACAGTAGTGTAGATTGACTGAATTCAAATGAAAGGAAAAGTTTAAAACATATTTGCTTGGCTTCCTTGTACAACTATTCTCCTGTTTTTACGTAAATCCGATCTAACAGCGTTATTCGTTTCTTATCAGGTGACCAAGCTGATCCTGGTTTTCCATCGAGCCGAGGAATCTGCCTTCAGTAGCCGTGAACGGGAGTTATTCGTTCAGTTCTGCAGTGCGTTTGCTGAGGACATGGTGCCTTTCTTGAACCGATGTCTTCAAGTTCTCTTTCCTCCAGCCCAGCTTTCACTCATTCTAGGTAATGAATATCCACTGGTTAAAATCAAGCACCAGCCAACATTTTTCTCACATTACAAAAATAAAACATGATGTTGACTTAATATGTATTTTGTATTTGTATTGTAGGCGTCTCTCCAACCCAGGTTTATAAGTATGGCAGTCTAGGCTGCATCAGTGTGGACACGGTTCTGGAGCCGCTGGAGTTTGTTCTGCCCCAGAAGGAGCCTGTGACCGCTGTCATGGATCTCTGCACTGATCTGAGCAGCCTGACCACAGCCGAATCCGATCCCTCGACCGCAGTCAAACCCGGAACTCCTCAAGAAGAAAAGCTTGTCTTTCCTGAACAAGAAAAGCCTGTGTCAGCATCTGATCCTCGTCTTTCTCAAGAAGAGAACATTTCTGCTGAAGCGGTCACTACAGAGCAAAACGACCCGACCCCAGAGCCCGAAGTGACCTTTAATGCACAGGACTTACCAGATGATTCATCCACAACAGTTAGTAATGTTGAGGAGATGTTGTCGGAATAAAAAGCAACAATTGCTGTATAGTGCGTGATGAGTGTTAGGTGTCCAAAAAAATTAACCTTGGTTTTGATAGCAAATAAGCATCTGGACATACTTACACCAGGGTCTGGTTTGCAATTTTATTGGCAACTTTATTTTGGTGAAGGTAATAATGTAATATATTATGTAATTAAATATAATATTTAAATCGAGGAAATATGTCAATTGAATCACATGTTTTTTGACTTAACAGTGGTCCCCAAAAAGTATTTTGACACTTTAAGTCGCACTTAAAATGTCTGAATGTCATTGCATTGTAATAAATGCCTTTTGCTTTGGTTTTATTTGAGGGGTAAATGATAGCGCAAGCACTTTTGACATGAAATACCGTTCAAAATGAAGACAAAGTGAATTGTGTAATTTTCTGTTTATTTGTGGTAAGTGGAACATTCTCTGCTTTCTGCTAAGACACCTGTTTGAATTTGATAATTTGAGACTTCACACACCCATTAAAAACCATGTGTGATTAGTTGACTAAACATCATCGCAAAAAAAAACATATATATATATATATAGTTCTGTGAAGAGCTTGTGCACTATTTGCCTACAGATGCAACATTAATTTTAATTTAAGTGTTCAAAAACATTTTGGGTCTTATGTTTGTGCTTGTAATTTACTCGGTTGACCTCTTTTGTATGTTTTTTTTGTTTACCAGGGTGTTTAGGGTTTATTCAAATAATTCAAATAAAAAGATTCAGCCGTTTCTGATATTTTTAAATTCATTAGAACAAAGCGAAGGTGTGTTTTTTTCACCCCACCAAATCCATATGAAACAACAGTTTGCAATGAATTGCTGCTTGTCTTTGCAAAGAACTGGACTTTTTAAAATCTAAATCAGAAAAGCAAGTTATTAATGGCCGGTTTCACAGACAAGGCCTAAGCCTAGTCCCAGACTTATATGTATGTTTTAGCCGGTTTAACTGAAAGCTACTTGCACTGACATGCCTTAAAACATATCAGTCTCATTGTTTATTCTCAAGATGCACACAAGTAGTTTATTTCTAAGGCATGTTTATAAAAAAATAACTTAATGTCCTAATTGAACTGAGACCTAATCCTGGCCATGTCTGTGAAACCAGGCCTAAAAATCAGCACATAAGATTTCCTTATCACAATTTGGTAACACATTACAATAACGTCTCGTTTGTTAACATTAGTTAATCCATTAGCTAACACTAAAAATTATCAATATATTAATAAGAATCGATTTGTTCATGTGTTCACAGTGCATTAAGTAACATTAACAAGTACAACTGGATTTTAAAAGTGTGTTCGGAAATGTTTAAATTACTATTGACTATTGAAATGTTTAAACTACTATTTATGTTCATTGTTAGTTTATGTTAAGTAATATAGGCTATAGCTAACTAATGTTAAACAATGAAACCTTATTGTAAAGTGTTACCCACAATTTCAACTGGTTTGAAGGTAGAATATTGAAAATATTCTGTAACAGTCAAACTTAATGTCCCCCTGTGGTGAAAATCATGTTTTTAATGTAGTTTATATGTCTAATGTAGTGTTTTTAATATGCTTTAAGACAAGCCGTGTGCAAATTCATGTTAACACCATGAGTATTTTCTCCTAAAAACTGCAGTGAACCAAAGAGAGTCTCAAAAACGCAGTTTGAAATCACTGGTGTTTCTTACATCACAAACTACCTTGTAACCAATCCCGTCAACGTAGGGGCGGACTTTGGCATATCATTAACTGCTGCGAAGCAGGCGAGTCTCAAGAGAAGCCAGGTTATCCTGGGTACATTTAGCAATATAGCAGGTGAATTAATGTATATTTTGATGAAATATATGCCTTTCTCCACTGACGTTCTAAGTTGTTCAAAGCGTTTCTGAGGATGCTGATTTTTAGTCTGACTCTGAGATGGCGAACAGGAACGTAGTTTGTGTAACATTAGCAACACATTACTAGCTGTTTGATAAAGTCAAGCAAAATTCACTCTTCCACTTCTTTCTAATCAGTTTCTGGTTCAAACATATATGGATGAATTAAGCCAGTTTCTCTTATCATTGTGCAGCGTTTACTACAGTAAAGTTGACCGAGTGGATCAGGTATTCTGAGCTGGTGTGAGTGAGTGGAGGCGGAGACTTATTTGCATATTCATAGAACCACTAATACTAAACGAAGCAAGGGTGTAGTTACATTAAACCTATTAAAAGCAATGAAGACATTTTTTGTCATTTTGGTGATCAAAGATGAGTTCTAAGGGATAAAAGTATTGACTACAGGGGGACTTTAAGGTTAAGAGAAAGATGAAACTGAGGATTCAGATAAATCAATATAAAACATTTTAATTAATTTTTTCTGAATTCAATGTTTCAGGCTTTCAGTCCAGATTCTGCAGGTAGTGTGAGAACACAATCACTTCTTAACAAATTTTTTGCGTGCTGCATTCGGATTTGTCCGTCGTCTTCCTCCTCCGGTCTGGGTGTCCCGCAGGTGTAAGCTTGCTGACTTGCTGTAGACATCGTGCTCAGAGAACGGCGAGCTGCCGGCCAGGTAATCTGGGTCAAACGCATCAGTCTTCTGCCGAGCTTTTTTAGACATCCTCTGCTGGGGGAAACGCTGATCTTCCACCAGGTGCGGGTTGCTGGCGTGTTTTCCTCCTTGAGGCATAGGCAAAGAGTGCTGCAGACGACCAGAGAAGAGACAAACCATACGTACGTCACTTACATTCATTTATATGATACTACTACTAATACAAATGTCTTTGCTTTGATTTGTAAATGATGAACCAAATTAACACGATTTCTAATGCAATTAGTTTATAAACAACATTGAATTTATTATCAAAACATTACTCACTCTCTTCCCCTTTGGATTCAGCACTTTGGGATTTCTGGAGAAATGCATCTGCATGGAGGTGTCTTCATTCACTGTGACAGCAATCTTCTTCAAGGTGTCGTGCCCACAATTTGGACAGAAAGATTTGTTCATATTTGTTGTTGTCCTGAAAGAAAAAATAAATAATAATATGTAATTGCAGTATCCATGTTACACACGTCACATATTATTATGTGTAATTATTGCTACTACAAAATGGTAATTTTCCGAGGTGAATCTATCACTCACTTGAAGCAGGCATGACAGCGCAGAATGTAATTCCTGGTGTTTTTAATGAGCATGCCATTAACAGACAGCACATGCAGTCCAATCTGAATCAGAACATTCTGGAAGGAAAACAAGATGATTTTGTTGTGACAAAATAATAGACATAACTTGTATAAAATAGATTGAATACATTTATATTGTTTAAAAAAATGTAAGGTGTCCGTATTACAGTGTAATGTAATTATACATTTAAGTAAGTAATATTAATTTACTATGGCCCGGTTTCACAGACAGGGCTTAGATTAATTCAGGATAGGACATTTGATTAGTGTGCATCTTGAGACGAAACAATAGCACTGACAGATTATTTCAGTTAAAACCGCTCAAACATGCATTTTAGTCTGGGACTAAAATTATTTATACTATTAAATAATACATGTAGCTGTACAACAAATAACTTTTAAACCTTTTATAACAACTCCAAAACTGACCACATTGGCTTAAAGTATGTGCATGATTAGTCAGTACACATTGTTATGGTGAAAAATAAGGATTATACTTTTACAATAAGGTCCCATAAGTTAATGCTTTCAATAACATTAACTAAGGGTAATGCATTTGTTACAGTATTTATTATCTGTTAACATTAGTTAAAAAAAACACAACTGTAGACTGTTGCTCATGTCAGGTTTGCTCATTAAAGGAATAGTTCACCCAAAAATGAAAATTAGCCCATGATTTACTCTTTACCCTCAAATCATTCTAGATGTATGGACATTCTTCTTTCAGACGAATAAAATCGGTCATATGATGCAGAGTTACAAAGCTCAAAGTGTCAAACCTAAAGAGATATTCTTTATAAAAGTTAAGGCTCAGCCACACCTTCCTAAACTGCTACGTTCAAATACGCAGAAAACAGTGGGGCAATTCCATCTTTGCAAGTACAGTCTGGCGCTTCTGACTCTTTTTTTTTTGACTATTCAAACATGAGTTTTGAGCAGTATAGACTTTATGCGCCAGAGAAACGAGGGCACAGCCATCTTTAGAATATTGTCTTTGAACTTCCGTTTTTTGCGGTCGCTCTGTATATTTCTATGCCGGAAGCTAGTTATTTTAGTCGATAAAGTTTTAAATATGGATATTTTTCTTACACGGACACATCGCTTCACTTCAGAAGGCCTTTATTAACCCCCCAGAGCCGTGTGGAGCACTTTTACGATGGATAGATGCATTTTGATGGACTTTTTGAGACATAAGTGTTCATTGAATCGATTGTTAAATCGATTTTCCATGTCTAAAGACGTTTCCATTTTCCAACCAAACATCCACGGACAGGCATTAGGACGAGCGTAAAGAGGGCGCTTGAGATATGCACAAGTCTGCAATATTTCTGATGATTTATTGGCGTGAAGTTTCGTGCACAATGACAAACAGGAGTGCAACAATCAGGGATTGAAATTAACACCCGCCAATCAAAAATGAACTTTGGAGGGTAACGCTGTCAAATCACTAGCCAATTTGGCGTTTCTATGTTTACTCACTTTGCTGGGGAAGTTCGTGTAGCCAAATCTGCGCGGATTTAGCGCAAATATGCAACTCGTGAGTCATCATGATATATTAAATACAGCGTATTGCGCAAAATCTGCGCATTTCTGGCTTTCTTGAACACACACGTCACTAAGCAACAAACAACGGTGCGCTTGCTCACTTGCATTGAAGTAATAGCGAATATTAAAAAGCATTTGGTTAACAGAAAAGACATTGTTATTTTCCAACATCCTACATGTTCTGTGTATTGTATTGATCTGTCCACCTAAAACAACTTTTTTGGTTAAAAAAAAAAGGCCTTTAAAATCGATTCCCTAATTTCATTTTCGAATCTTGGGTTGGTTGGTCCGATCGATTGTGCAATCGATTTTCGAACGTAAAGTGACAGCCCTACCATTCACTGCCATTATAAATCTTGGAAGAGCCAGGATTTTTTTTTATATAATTCTGATTGTACTCGTCTGAAAGAAGAATGTCATATACACGTAGGATGACTTGAGGGTGAGTAAATCATGGGCTAATTTTCATTTTTGGGTGAACTATCCCTTTAAATTATAAACAGCTACAACTTTTTCTTTTAATAGTGTTAAATGTAGAAATTAGCATTAACTAAGATTAATAAATGCTGCATTAGCGTTTACATCGTTAGATTATGTTCCAACCATAGTTGTGTTAAGAAATGGAACCTTAGTTATTGTAAAGAATGCTCTTTTTCATAATCTACTAACTTTTGTAGCTTTTTTTTCTGCTGATGTAAGCAAGGCCCATGGTTGGGAAAATATAATATTATAATATTTGTGAAAAAGTTCTAAATGATTATTTCCAATATGTCTAATGAATGACCACAAATACCTGCATGGCAAAGTCAGTAGTCATGCAGCCCACTTTGACGTCTGCTGAGGGTACCCAGTTACCAGCATCCATCTGGACTCGCTTTATGTTGCTGGGAGTAATCCAACCGCCACCATCCTCATCTTCTTCCTCCTCCTCCGCATCATAATCATCATCATTGCTTTGTTCTCCTTCTTCCTCATGTTGGTCTCCTTTAGTCCCATTGTGTTCTTCAGATTCAGCTGCGCGACTGTCAGCGGAGAGATCAACAGACTCTAGTTTGTTTGTAACTGTGATTGCGTCAGCTGCCTACGGAGAAGGAAAATACTTAAGTTCAAAATATTTAATTGTCTAATGTGATTGTGGCAGGGGTTTAGATGTTGTCTGTTTCCTCACCAGCATTTCCAGTATATCAGCCTCAATGCTGGGCAGAGGATTCCTCCAAAAATGAAAGCTGTTGAATTGTGAACTATCAGGGTCTCGTGGCTCATTAGTAGTAGGTGATCTTTGGACAAATGTTCCTGGTTTACCTGATGACTTTTTTGGAAAAAAAGCTTAAATTAATACCATAGGTAGATCTGCATTATTAATACACATATGAGCAAAGAAAATATATATTTCAAAATATAACCCTATGAGAACAAGCTTACAAAAATATTATCATTAGAGACTACTAAACCACTATCATGAACAAATCAAATACATTTTAATAAATTTTTTTTTTTAAATATCAACAAATCAGCATTATAACTTTGCAGAGTTACTGGTCTACGGTATATGCAAAACTAGTTTTTTCATTTTTAAATCAATATTTACATTAAGCTCACAAGCACTACAAATCACACATCAGATTAAAAAATAAAGAATAAAGGCAGTTACTTTTCATCCATTCTTTTTAAAAATTGATTCACATCATTGTATTATTTTGTGTATCAGAATAATTAATCGTGTCATTGCACTGATGCCACTGTATCACTGTCCTTACTTGCACACATAGCCGTCCTTCGGATGAGACGTTAAACCGAGGTCCTGACTCTCTGTGGTCATTAAAAATCCCATGGCACTTCTCATAAAGAGTAGGGGTGTAACCCCGGTGTCCTGGCCACATTCCACCCATTGGCCCTTACCAATCATGGCCTTCTAATAATCCCCATCCACTGAATTGGCTCTATCACTCTCTCTCCTCTCCACTTGTAGCTGGTGTGTGGTGAGCGCACTGGCGCCGGTGTACTGTGGCTGCCGTCGCATCATCTAAGTGGATGCTGCACACTGGTGGTGGTTGAGAAGAGACCCCGACATGATTGAAAAGCGCTTTGGGTGTACAGTAGTACATATGAAAGCGCTATATAAATGCCTCATTCTATTCTATTCTTCTCATATGTATATTTCATTTGAAGAAAACATGAGATGAAATATGTGCGCATGCACGATGCTGGTTCATGTTTGGAGCACTAGTCCAGTCATTTTAAGCCAAAATGGGGGTCAACCTAGGACAAATTGCAACAGAAGCAAACTCAACTGATTTTGTATCCTTCCTCAATATGTCCTGAGTAAGGGGAAAAAAAGCCCAGGAGAATCCCATTAGGGGAAAGTTTAGAAAAAGACCCAAATATTCACATGCCTATTCATTCTTTTTCTCACGTGAATAGGGAAGAAATTTTAACCTTTAGATATCACCATGGAAATTACTGAGTTGATTACTTGCATCAAGACAAACAAAAAATGTATTACAAGTTTTTTTTTTTATTGTTTGTTAACATGGGCAAATGGTGCATAATCTAATTACGTATGTGCTAATTTGCATAAATACCACAACAGATCTAAACATTGGGTATAGCCAGGTGAAAATGTATTGTTGAATATTGACCATAAGGGGCAGAGATTCAGTCATTCATTCATTTCCTTTTGTTTCTCCATTAATTTGCATGTTTGATCTAGCCACTTTTTATTTTACCTACCTTTTGTCTTCTGCATTCTCATTTCCCTTGTATCTTGTTCTTCCCTCAGACTCATACCCCAGAAAAAGTCCCACGGACCCAGCCCCAAACCCCATCTCTGCAATAATAATTCATAAAGGCTGGTTTAAAGTACTTCATCCTGCCTCTTTGTATTAATGCTCATGGGTAGCCTAAATGAGTTCCATTCAGACCTGAACGTTAAGTCTTTTATTGTTACCGGTATATGTCATCAAGATTCAACAAGACATTTTCATCTGGCTGTACACCCAATGTTTAGATCTGTTTAGTTTAGATATGTTGTGGTATTATTTATGCTAATTAGCACATACATAATTAGATTATGCACCGTCTGCCCATGTTCAAAAAACTTGTAATACATTTTTTGTTTGTCTTAACGTATAGGGTAATCATGTAAGTACATTGATGTAAGCAATCAACTCAGGAATTTTCATGGTGATATCTAAAGGTTAAAATTGTTACCCTATTCACGTGAGAAAAAGAATGAATAGGCTATATTTGGGTCTTTTTAGAAACTTTCCCCTAATGGGATTCTCCTGTAGCCTAGAAATCTAGACGCACCCTAGCGGCAGCAAAATGTATTTTGCAGCCAGGTCAGTCTAGCAACTCTCCATAGACCTTCTAGCTGCAAAAACCTAAATTGGGTCAGGCCAATCACGTCGTGTATAGAGTAGGCGGGGGCGGGCTTAACATGACGACAAAGTTGCGACGGCTTGCCACTTGAAAACAAAGAATGGCGGCTGCGGATGGAGAACAGTGGTCTTTCGAATCGGCTTTGGCCGACTCTGGAGGACTTGGAGTTAAGTTTTTCTTTAAGAAAAGAGCAAAGAACGGCACTTAACTCCTTAAGTGTCACCGGCCCACCGGTGGGCCCAAATTCATTACATATTTAAAATAGTAATATCCTATACTAAACCTAAACTAATATTGACAAACTATATATCATTTGAAAGCTTACAATCTAGTTTTCATATTTGGTGACTGATTTTCAAAATAAATTACAGAGGAGCTGTAATTTATCAATTTGCAACAATAATATTTTCATACTCCTAAGGTGTTCAGTCCTTTATTTTGAAATAGTGATGAATATGAAAAATTATGAAAAAAATGGTAGAAACCTCAGTTTGTTTTCATGCCAAGAGTTCAAAAGATAGCATTTGTTCAATTATTTTAGAAAAAAAGGTCTGAAAATGTTTTAGAAATAAAGAAAAACCATATATGGAAATGGAGGCGCCCTTATATGGGCAGTAATGTCAACTAGTGAAAAAGTGTGGTACTGCGCCCAAACAAAATCTTACTGAAAGCTCATTTTTTGAGATATCAACCT
>JARPMJ010009207.1:0-28880 GCA_033366665.1 Phoxinus dragarum | reverse complement strand
ACGTTCTGGGGAAACTATTTTGCAAATCGCAATTACGTTACATGCCAACATATAAGCAGTGCTATTACGTTGGTCCTTAACCTAATATAAGCAGTGCTATTACGTTGGTCCTTAACCTAATATAGCCAATCTATCGCAGTGCTATTACGTTTGTCATGAACATAATACATCCAAAGCAGGTTTCTTTTCACACGTAGCAGCTAATGCTGTTCATTTTGTTTTAATTATTTACTTACTTTTTTCTTATTGGGCTACACAATATTATCTATTCCAGGGCGTGTCAAATGGCGGCACTCAGATAATTTGTATCTGGCCCTCCAACTGGTTTTTGATGTTTAAAACCCCTCGCAATCTGAAATCAAAGTCCCCGCAAAGGTTTAGCGCGTTCAGCGGTGAGTTTAACAACGCACGTGATCATTCAGCGGTGAGTTTAACAACGCAACGTGACACGGGCACGTTTATTTCGTTATTTTCGTGATATCAGCACGTTTTTTAAACTAATGTATTTCAATGGGAAGCATCTTTCGTGATCACAGCACGATTCTTTCTGCCTATCGGGCTGCAGCAGAGCAGCTGTTTAATCAACATTTATTCACGAGATCTTATCATGGTTTATGTATTTATTTTAATTATATTATTTCTGTCTTATTGCCAGGGAAGCTGGATTGCTTTGCTGTTATTTGATATTTATAAAAGTATATTTTATCAGTAGGAAATCGCGCTGAAGAAGTCTCATTCCGAACACATCGCGATATTTGGCATCAGTTCACGTGTGCCAGATGTTGGTAAGTAGTCGTAAATACGCTGTCCTAATAATGTTTGATATAATGTATTTTCTGTTTGTCGAAATTAATCAGATTTGCTCAAGTTCAGTCACTGCATTATATCTGGCACCTGAATCAGGCTTTGAGTTTCATTGCTTTCTATGAAAATGGTTTCTATGGTGATTAAACACTATCTATCTGTCACGTGATATGCTATAGGCCTAGAGTAGACCTTCAGTCAGTTAATCATATTCATATCAGGTTTTTAAGTAGTACAATTACAAAGTTGTATGTGTAGTAGAAGCACAGTAAAACCAACACCATGCTTTGACCACAGTAACATTAGTTTTACTGTGATAAGTGTAGTAAAAAGACAGTAATCACACAACTTACCATGCTTTTACCACACTATTGGTAGTTTTAATGTGGGTACTTATTGTAAATGCACAGTAACCACAACACTAACCATGCTTTTACCTCAGTAACCTCAGTTTTACTGTGATGGGTGTAGTAAAGGACAGCAATCACAAAACTTACCATGCTTTTACCTCAGTATTGGTAGTTTTTAAAGTGATAATTGTTGTAAATTATGTATATTAACCACAACCACATGCTTTTAATGCTTAATAATGCAACATCCAATATTTGTAAGGAAAATCAGTACTTTTTCCTTTAAATAATCCTATATTATGCATAATGATATTTTATTTTCTCTTTTTTCAGCTGAAAAGACCAAAAGGGCCTTTCCGACTCAGTCAGCCCATTATTTTTGAGGACAAGTAAACGGAGGAGACGACGGACAGCTGCAAAGGCAAATATTCGCAATGGTATGTATGTGTTGGTTTTAACCCTAAATTAACCCATTTTATCAAGCATTTGTTGTTTCTAGGGATGGCGAAAACGAAAAAAATTCTTGACCGACCACCGAGCCTCATTAGCCGGTTGAAACCGGTTAACCGAGTAGTTTAAAATATGTTACGCTATATGAAATAACAGCCATTTCGAGTTGCGCCTGCAATTTCGCAACTCTGTCGCATCTCTCTGCCTCCCGCTCACACACACACACACACACCCCAGCGCAGCCCTTCCACTCACGTCACTTTTTTAAAATCCCCAACAGCGCGAAACATGAGTCCCGCGCGCAAACGCGGCGCCGAGGAGCTTGTATGTAATCGGCAGACAAATGGCTCCTTAGTTTTGAAATGGTTGAAAATAAAGGCGTTTGTCTAGCATTAGAAGCTCATTTAAAACATTGCCGCGGCTCATTTCAGAAAATGACAGCTCCGAACCGAAGAGACGGCGCTTTAGTTTGAGGCAGTGCTAACAATAATAAAGAAAGATCATGATCATCATCACCTTATCTGTTACCACTGAAATGTAGATGTAATGTATTTCCATATTTAGCTCTGTATCACACAAGTTGCAACTTACATCTGTGTCATTCTGTTTGGTGAAATGGTCCCACACACTACTCTTCTTTGCGCGCTTCCTCCTGTCGTCTGCGCTGGCTCTAACCTCGAGTGTGTTAGCCTGTAGTCTTTACTTTTTGCAACCCTTGTGAGCGCGCGAACCCAAATGCTGTGACCTCGCGCCACATGTTTTATTGGTTTATTAAGTACAAACGGGCGAGTTATGAAAAATTGAGTGAGAGGGATTTGTTCACTTCACACAAAAAGATATTGGAATATGACGGCTAACTGTAGTAGTGTTTAGTCCACTGTCTATAATAGCCTAATTTAGAGATCACTTTTTTTTTTTTTTTTTAACCGACTACCAACAACTTTGATCGGTTAACGTTGATACGGTCAACCATCGGTCAAACGGTCATCGGTTAACATCCCTAGTTGTTTCTTAAACCTGTTCTTACAAAACCCATAGCCCAATCAGTATGAACAGTCTCAAAGTCTTAATAATTCACAAGATTTAACAAGTTGTCAAATTCGTACGATACTAGTACATATTTGTATACTCGTACATAATCCTGCAGCTTTTACTCCTAGTGCTGTCATTGGCTACTTCCTCAATTCCTGTACATATTTATCGCGATATTTGTAAATCAGTTGAACCCCCTTCTTGAAAAGTAGTCTGATGTCCCACACAACTGTCAGAAAGTTTATATGAATTGCATTGTATTCATTAAAATTATTACAAATTGGTCCCTGTCTGTTGTGTTCATGTTCCAATGTCCAATGATACATGATGTCTCTCCAAACCTCATAACCTACCTCTGTTTGCAAGAGTGGAAAAGCTAATCTGACTTGTCACATGACATCAGATACTCGATTATTTTGTCGTAATCAGATCAGTTACACTGCTGATAACTGTCCCGTTTGCATGTAAATCATGTTATTTTTAAACGAGTTCATATGATTATTGCTTGCTATTAAAGACATACTTTTATTCATAGAAATGCCCACATATCAGTGAACGTATTACATAAATGCTTTTAACATTTAATTATGCTACACTCTTTACAGAAATATATCCCACAGTTATGGATAAACTCCCAACATCATCATCAAGTCCTGTGCTGGGCACATTGGGCAACAAGTGTCCTCCAACGTATTCGATCCGTGGCCAAGTTCTCCGCATCTTCCCATGGGACACTGACATTCTTCAGCTCTTCGTGAAACATCTGTCTCCATGTCTTCCTTGGTCTTCCCTGTCTCCTGCATCCTCCTGGTGGTGGATGACACTTCATCACTGTCTTTGGGTGGTGTTGTTTGGGCATGCGACGGATGTGTCCAGCGAGGTGCACCCTTTGCTCTGTCACAGTTTCTGAAAGTCTTCATGTGAAGTCCCACTCAGGATCTCTTTGATATATGCAGAACCAATATTGAAAATAGTGACTTATCTTTTTTCCATATTGTTAAAGCATTGTGTTTTCTCTTTTCAGCTTCATAAACTGTGCTTGATGTCTGCCTAATGCCTTTATCAAAGAAGCATCAGTGCTCATCAGGTGTTTTGCTAAAGGACATATTCATTGCCATCCATTAGTTCTAGTCATGCAGTGACTTCATGATGCAATTGACAAATGTATATTTCTGCAAGTGTATATAGCAGGTGTTTGTCCCGAACAATTGAAGATAATGAGAGTGTTCAGGAAAATCTTTAGAAAACAATAAATATTTATGGAAATCTTATTGGTGTTGAAAGAATATTACAGAAATGACACACTTGACATACTGGACATTATTCTGAGTTTGTTACTTTTACATTTAGATGGACATAATGTCTTACATTTAGCTTCAGTAAACCTTATTTTATTACAGTGGTCACTATAGTAAATGTCCACCATAACTACATCTATGGTATCATTACATAACTACCTGGTTAATGTAAATGTAATATACCTGTGGATGTATTTTATTCAAGCATTTTCTTACTGACGTTTATAATCATTAACTATTTTAAGTTGCCTTTCATTTAGTTACAATAAAAGTGACCAATAATCACAAGGATATAGAATTAAAGTTGAGAATGTAAAATGTTGTGCTTACATTTTTGCCTATTTGTTCTTTAAAGCGAAGAAACAAATATATTTTCACATAACAAAGTTGAATCTCATCTCTTGGTTTGTAAAAATATAACTTCATCATAGAATTTTTTTTTTACGTTAGTGTATATGTCACTATAATAGATTGCCCCTGTATCTTATACCTGTATTTTATATATAATTAACTGATTTTTATACTGTTGTGCAGTAAGTTTGGCACTACATTTGTCTTTAAACAGTTTGACATTAAATATTGGAATATGCTTTCAAAATTGTGTGCATTCATTGTGATTTTGTTACATTTATTTGAATATAATTGATATACCTTTGATATACTATACATACACTGTAAATGTTAGAAGCACTTTAGTACATGTAATTATCTTTAATTAAAATACTGCAAAACTACCCCTGCTGTAGTAGGCCATTGCTATGAAAAAAGTTTATCTTTCAACTGTATTTATGAATCAGTCTAATCAAATAAGCACATTTGTGTCATTGATCATGTGATCTCGTTTTTGGATGGTAACCACATAAAGGAGTCTTTTGTTTTTAAATGTGAGTTTTGTAATTTAATTAGAATGAATACATTACAGCTCAAATATTGTTTGGGTTTAAATATGTAAGGTATATATCCCTTCAGCCGGAACCAGAAGAGATCCGTCATTATTTACCATAAATGGGCAAGTAAGTGTGACGCATCTGTTCAGCTGGGTTGTTATTGGCTGTGACTTTATCGCAGAACTCGCTGTGATTGGACTATCGTTTAACTCATATAAAACGGCGCTTCATGTTACAAAGTATGTTTTGGTGTTATTATTGCGTTAGTTATACATAAAGTTAACTATAAAGTGTCTTTATGTTGTGAGAAATTGCTCCTTTACTGAGATCCCCACCCTAACCCTAAGCATGTCTGCACATTTTAATGAACTACAGGACAATGCTTCCTGTTCCATTGATAGAATGACAGAGATATGTGGGTAATGTAGTTTAAAACGTTTAGTAATGAAACAATAAATGTTAAATAAATAATACCTTTAATGGACAACTGGATATCTAAATTTGTTCATTGTGCAAACCTTTATGACATATATGAGGGACAGGCTGAAATTTGATAATTTACTGTGAGCACTTTAAAAATAACCTTTATGCCAGCTTTCCGTATATGTCAGAAAACTTTGCCCAACATTATTTAGTAAACATAGCAATAGCAGTTGTCCTGCCGATTTTCTCTTTGATACACTTACCGGACTGGGAGATACAGCCATTTGAAATGTGCAGTTTTTTGCTCTTCTGGGGGCCGCTGGGCCCTTAGGGGTGGAAGTGCAGTACAATCTACACATATCTACACACACTATTACACAGGGATAATGCACCATTCAGTAAAACAAACCAAAAAAACCAGTCCCAGCATTTCCTTTTCAGCCCTTCTGATTGCTGCTTATATGCCTGACATCTGTAATGTCTATGCTTTCATTTTAAATGCAGTAGGCTAGTAGATGTACTAGAATGATCAACATGGATCATCTTCAATTATGCCTGAAGTGTTTATAGCAAGATAGCTACTGCAGCCTCTTGTTATTCACATAGCTTCCCTTTATTTCAATGCAAACTGCTTATACATGCAAGTATGTGCAACTTTTGTTGCATTGTTGTCCCAAATATCATTAACCAGATCTAAATGTGTATGTCAAGAAAAAGAATCATGGTAATTAATTATATTGTTTTTATATTATGAACTAAACTAAAGAAATTAAAATTTCTCAAATATTAGTTTTATTTACTGTACCAAACAGCACTTTCAATACACAATATTCACCATACTTTATTACACAATATTCACCATATTTTATTACAAAACACTTTATTGGAGGACACAGCATAAAGTTGATAAAGTAGCATAAAGACAATGAGATTCAAGATAAATAAAAATGTGTCTTCAAAAATACATTAACATCATATTAATCCATTCACAGCTGCTGAAGCCAAAAAATGAGTGCCAGAGAATCACATTCAGTCACCTATGATACAGAAAACAGATTTGATATTGTGTTGGAAAATAATGATTCATTATCACAGCTAAACTGGTTTCTTGCTCTTCCCTGTACATGTCTCTATCATGTTCATGTTGTTCTTCCTCGTCTAAACAGTTTGTTCAGGTGTACCCTGTAGTACAACACATGAACAGAAGATGTGATCACTGATGTGGTGTAGCTTTTTCTCAACCAGAGGAAGAAGTCTCAACATCCCATTGCCAGGCGTTCTCCAGTTCTCTGAAAGTAAAGCAAAAAACACAAACAATACAATTAAGTTGTTTAATGGACAGTCAGGTCAGCTTATGGCTACGTTTACACGTGGATGGCTATTTTCATAAACGGACATTTCACCCCTCTTCGTTTTAAAAAATAACATTGTGCACACGAACCCATGTATATGACGCCGTCCAGAGCATGCCAAACCTGTAGGTGGCAGTGTAACAAGAAGCTCAAGCCCACGTTAGCCAATCAGAATCCCGAAAATAGTCACATTCTGTGACGTCGCTGCCTAAAACTCAAGTTTTTCTCCGTTTACATGCAAACGTGCAAACAAAGTTTTCCAAAATCTCCACTTTGGCCCGAGTTTTTAGAAATAATAGTTTTATGTGAAAAAAACTGGGTTTTCGTGTAATTGAGAGGCCAAACCGCAGGGAAATATCGGTGTCTTCACTTCGTGTAAAAGGGGCCTATGTTCTGCGATATATTAAGCAGTGATGGGCTACTCTGGCCCTTAGCATCTACTGTCCTGGAGATTTGGCTCCAACCTCAAACCCTCCTGCCTATTGTCTATAAGTAAAGCTGAAGACTTTCAGATGTGCTCAATTAGGGTTGGAGGTAAACTCTCAACCTCAAAAAGGAGAACGCAAAAGGGCCAGAGTTGCCCGTTCCTGATTTAAATTTACAAAGCAGCAGTCAGTACTTTAATATACACATTGAAGTATTTATATATATATATATATATATTATATATATATATATATATATATATATAAAATATTTCAGCACATGATATAAGCTAAGTACTGAACAAAAACTGTTTTAGTTTTTGAAAAAAAAAAAACAGTTTTTTTTCAAGACAACAAACTCTTCTGTCACTAGTTTCAAGAGCTTCACTTGGTCAGTGATAACCTGTACAATGTAAAATTGTCAACATCAAATTATGTACTACATATTACAGCATTGTTTCAATACAAGACATACCAATGGACTCGCGCACCTTTCTGTCTTCTTTGGGCACCAGATGTTCCTTCCTCACCCGAAACAAAGGACTTATTCGATTAGCTTGTGTTGATATAAGGACTGGTCTTCCTTCTCTGCTGTAAAACAAGAAAGTCTCCACTTACTCTATGTGCAATTACTATTGTTCTTGAAACATAAGACAGTTATAATTTACCTTACGATTCAGGAGAGAGCATTTGATGAGTAAATACTGATTGAAATATTCTAGAAACTTTACCTGGGAAGGGCTTATGACGGCAAGATCCGCTGCGACTCACTAGTAGCTCGTGTCAGGGTTGGCTCTTAAAAGAGCTGTTGAGTTTGATGTTGTAGAGATCTAAAAAAAAATGACTAAGTAATCCTGCAATACAGAAAGGAAGGTAATTTTATTACATTACATGCAAGCAGTCAGTTATACAACTGTAGGATATATTTCTGTAAAGAGTGTAGCATAATTAAATGGTAAAAGCATTTTATGTAATACGTTCACTGATATGTGGGCATTTCTATGAATAAAAGTATGTCTTTAATAGCAAGCAATAATCATATGAACTCGTTTAAAAATAACATGATTTACATGCAAACAGGACAGTTATCAGCAGTGTAACTGATCTGATTACGACAAAATAATCGAGTATCTGATGTCATGTGACAAGTCAGATTAGCTTTTCCACTCTTGCAAACAGAGGTAGGTTATGAGGTTTGGAGAGACATCATGTATCATTGGACATTGGAACATGAACACAACAGACAGGGACCAATTTGTAATAATTTTAATGAATACAATGCAATTCATATAAACTTTCTGACAGTTGTGTGGGACATCAGACTACTTTTCAAGAAGGGGTCCAACTGATTTACAAATATCGCGATAAATATGTACAGGAATTGAGGAAGTAGCCAATGACAGCACTAGGAGTAAAAGCTGCAGGATTATGTACGAGTATACAAATATGTACTAGTATCGTACGAATTTGACAACTTGTTAAATCTTGTGAATTATTAAGACTTTGAGACTGTTCATACTGATTGGGCTATGGGTTTTGTAAGAACAGGTTTAAGAAACAACTAGGGATGTTAACCGATGACCGTTTGACCGATGGTTGACCGTATCAACGTTAACCGATCAAAGTTGTTGGTAGTCGGTTAAAAAAAAAAAAAAAAAGTGATCTCTAAATTAGGCTATTATAGACAGTGGACTAAACACTACTACAGTTAGCCGTCATATTCCAATATCTTTTTGTGTGAAGTGAACAAATCCCTCTCACTCAATTTTTCATAACTCGCCCGTTTGTACTTAATAAACCAATAAAACATGTGGCGCGAGGTCACAGCGTTTGGGTTCGCGCGCTCACAAGGGTTGCAAAAAGTAAAGACTACAGGCTAACACACTCGAGGTTAGAGCCAGCGCAGACGACAGGAGGAAGCGCGCAAAGAAGAGTAGTGTGTGGGACCATTTCACCAAACAGAATGACACAGATGTAAGTTGCAACTTGTGTGATACAGAGCTAAATATGGAAATACATTACATCTACATTTCAGTGGTAACAGATAAGGTGATGATGATCATGATCTTTCTTTATTATTGTTAGCACTGCCTCAAACTAAAGCGCCGTCTCTTCGGTTCGGAGCTGTCATTTTCTGAAATGAGCCGCGGCAATGTTTTAAATGAGCTTCTAATGCTAGACAAACGCCTTTATTTTCAACCATTTCAAAACTAAGGAGCCATTTGTCTGCCGATTACATACAAGCTCCTCGGCGCCGCGTTTGCGGGACTCATGTTTCGCGCTGTTGGGGATTTTAAAAAAGTGACGTGAGTGGAAGGGCTGCGCTGGGGTGTGTGTGTGTGTGTGTGTGAGCGGGAGGCAGAGAGATGCGACAGAGTTGCGAAATTGCAGGCGCAACTCGAAATGGCTGTTATTTCATATAGCGTAACATATTTTAAACTACTCGGTTAACCGGTTTCAACCGGCTAATGAGGCTCGGTGGTCGGTCAAGAATTTTTTTCGTTTTCGCCATCCCTAGAAACAACAAATGCTTGATAAAATGGGTTAATTTAGGGTTAAAACCAACACATACATACCATTGCGAATATTTGCCTTTGCAGCTGTCCGTCGTCTCCTCCGTTTACTTGTCCTCAAAAATAATGGGCTGACTGAGTCGGAAAGGCCCTTTTGGTCTTTTCAGCTGAAAAAAGAGAAAATAAAATATCATTATGCATAATATAGGATTATTTAAAGGAAAAAGTACTGATTTTCCTTACAAATATTGGATGTTGCATTATTAAGCATTAAAAGCATGTGGTTGTGGTTAATATACATAATTTACAACAATTATCACTTTAAAACTACCAATACTGAGGTAAAAGCATGGTAAGTTTTGTGATTGCTGTCCTTTACTACACCCATCACAGTAAAACTGAGGTTACTGAGGTAAAAGCATGGTTAGTGTTGTGGTTACTGTGCATTTACAATAAGTACCACATTAAAACTACCAATAGTGTGGTAAAAGCATGGTAAGTTGTGTGATTACTGTCTTTTTACTACACTTATCACAGTAAAACTAATGTTACTGTGGTCAAAGCATGGTGTTGGTTTTACTGTGCTTCTACTACACATACAACTTTGTAATTGTACTACTTAAAAACCTGATATGAATATGATTAACTGACTGAAGGTCTACTCTAGGCCTATAGCATATCACGTGACAGATAGATAGTGTTTAATCACCATAGAAACCATTTTCATAGAAAGCAATGAAACTCAAAGCCTGATTCAGGTGCCAGATATAATGCAGTGACTGAACTTGAGCAAATCTGATTAATTTCGACAAACAGAAAATACATTATATCAAACATTATTAGGACAGCGTATTTACGACTACTTACCAACATCTGGCACACGTGAACTGATGCCAAATATCGCGATGTGTTCGGAATGAGACTTCTTCAGCGCGATTTCCTACTGATAAAATATACTTTTATAAATATCTTTTATAAATATCTTTTATAAATATCAAATAACAGCAAAGCAATCCAGCTTCCCTGGCAATAAGATATAATTAATATAAATACATAAACCATGATAAGATCTCGTGAATAAATGTTGATTAAACAGCTGCTCTGCTGCAGCCCGATAGGCAGAAAGAATCGTGCTGTGATCACGAAAGATGCTTCCCATTGAAATACATTAGTTTAAAAAACGTGCTGATATCACGAAAATAACGAACTAAACGTGCCCGTGTCACGTTGCGTTGTTAAACTCACCGCTGAATGATCACGTGCGTTGTTAAACTCACCGCTGAACGCGCTAAACCTTTGCGGGGACTTTGATTTCAGATTGCGAGGGGTTTTAAACATCAAAAACCAGTTGGAGGGCCAGATACAAATTATCTGAGTGCCGCCATTTGACACGCCCTGGAATAGATAATATTTTGTAGCCCAATGAGAAAAAAGTAAGTAAATAATTAAAACAAAATGAACAGCATTAGCTGCTACGTGTGAAAAGAAACCTGCTTTGGATGTATTATGTTCATGACAAACGTAATAGCACTGCGATAGATTGGCTATATTAGGTTAAGGACCAACGTAATAGCACTGCTTATATTAGGTTAAGGACCAACGTAATAGCACTGCTTATATGTTGGCATGTAACGTAATTGCGATTTGCAAAATAGTTTCCCCAGAACGTATTTCTTGTGATACAGGGTTGGTTTTTTTAGTGAGCAATCAGCTTGGGGAAATTAAAGGTACATCCATCTGTGTCTGTGACCAGCAGTATGTAGAACAGGGGTCGGCAAGTAAGTTTGGCATCGGGCCAAAAAAAATCATAGTCAAATGATAATTCAAGATATTAATTGATTAAAAAATGCAACTAGATTTGCCTAACAGACTGTTACAGTGTATTTTGTAACTGGTAGTGAGCTGATACTCTGTGTGAAATCCTGTAGTAGGACATTCATTAACAAAAAGCCACATTTGTGTAGCGGCGTCCGGGTTTTACACTGGATAAATTAATAAAGCAGTAGTGACGCGTAACCTGGCAAGTGTCTTTATTCACCAACTTGCAACACGGACCGCCTTGCTAAAACACACATGTGGGAGATGCGGAATGGATAAAAATAACTACAAAAATAAAAGAGGACTTGAATAAGACCATTAATAGCATGTTTGACTCATGCTCTTAACAAACTACAGTATGTTTTATTTCCTCTTTCCTTATAGTGAATAATAAATGTGTATCATTTTAATTTGCTTGTTATACAATGGAGCCTAACTTATTGTAATAATTATTTGACGTAGCCTACTTTTACACAGAATTATTCCTTGGCATCCTTTTTTTAATTGTTTGCGACAAGAGTGATGTTAACATAAGCTAGCTGGTGATAGAAAATGGCACTACAACCAGATATTATTGCTGGCGGGCCAGTTTTGGTCGCCTGTTGCCGACCCCTGATGTAGAAGCATGATTAATGCTGGAAATAAGTTGACTATTAAAAAGAAAAGCTGAATATTAGTTCACAAATAATATATATTGTTAAAAATGTGACTGTAATTAGTAATTAGTAAAAACTATTATTTTAGAATAAAAAAATGCATAAAAACAGTAACTTGATTACATTTATACTTGGCTTTAATAAATATAACTTTAAATAGTTAGTGCAAATAAATACTAAATAGAATTTTATTTGTTCTCTTTTTTGTGTTATGTTTATTTAACCAGGAAAATTAAGTGTAACGGGAACATTATTCACTGGATATTCACCTGGGGGGTCTTTCCTTAAAAAAAAAAGTATATATATATATATATATTTACACATTGTATAATGTAATGTTATTTAAATATTTAAAAATTATGTTTGTTTTCTCCCCTTATAAAGTCAGTAAACGGAATTGAGAACAAATACAAAAATGATATTATTTCCATATGCAATGGAATCTGACCAATTCTTGAAGATTCTGAGGACTGGCTGTTGAAAAGCAGCTGTGATTGCATGCAAGATTATACTTGCGATTACAAAGGCTGTTGATGTAGTGCTTGTAGAAGTACTGAGTAAATCAAAAAGTAATCAACTCAAACTCCTTGCACAGGAAGTGGCCATGGCTGACCACATCGCCTGCATTCATAAACACCCTCTTAATGTCAAACACTCTCAAAGGGAGGGTCAGTGTGTCAAGGGCTTTTGTGTATGTAGGTGTCCCGGTTTATTATTCAGACCACATATGGATGATGAAGACAGATGAAATACATTTTATACAAAGAAAAAATGCATCCTGTCATATAGCCTACTTAAAAGGTAATTACCTCAGATTTACCTCAGATCTTCCAGTTAAAAGGAATACCACATAATCAGCTTTTCCCCTATGATTATATTTAAAAAAAATTGTCACTGCACTTAGCACAAAGAAGGCACATGAATTGTGTAGAGCTCTTGAACTAATATTCTGCGGCATTGTGTGTACGGTCGAATATTCAGTTCACCAGACATAAGAAGTTAATATTGAGTAACTGACATTCAAACTAAATCTGATTAGTTAATCTGTGTATTTTCTTCCAAAGGAAGAATGGTTTTATTTGAACTAATGCAATAAGCCATCTTTTTTTTAAAATGTAGATGTCTAGTGCAGATTTCACATCGGGTTCAAGTTGGTCAAGTTTGTTGCATTCACCAACAGAAAGCACAACAGTGTCTTCTCTGTGATCTGTCAATTATATATTGCTACATTAACAATGGACTTTTTTTGTCTGTCATACATATGTGATCACAGTGTAGCGTCTGGACCAATATGACACAAAATTATTAATAATAGTAAATTAATAATCCAGCAAACCCCCTTCGCCCAAAGTAACACAAAGACATGAAAGCCATTTACCGCCAAAAGGAATGTGAAGCGTAACTCTCACTCAATTTCCTCATAAGGCACATAAACCCCAAAGCTTTTCCATAAAACCAAAAAGACTTTTCTTCATTCATTTATAGACAAACTGTTCTATAAATTAACATGCATTTCCCCGGGACATTGTGAGTATGATCATTAATGTCTTGTGTAATGTCTTTTGTACTGTATACCGTTTTATGCATGGTTTATGACAAAACCAATGTAAACTTATTAGTGTCATGCTGTCATGATTCTGTCCTCTAGTCCTTGAGTTCTCTAGTTCTGAGACAGGATCATGGCAGACCCATGTTTGTGTACAACACATGGTCTTTGGTTTGGGCCATGTGCTTGTGTGTCTCGTTACTTTACCCCGCCCCCTTGTTATCCTCGTTTGTCATGATTGTCTAGTTAGCATCACCTGTTCCCTTTATTAGTTCTCCTATTTAGTCTCCTTGTGTTTGCTGTCTTGTGTCGGTTCATTGTGATCCTTACATTTCTGTGATCATTGTGAGTTTTGAGATCTTGTGATATCCTGTGAGTTTCCTGTTCCTGAGTATTGTCTAGTTATTGTTAGTCATAGTCTAGTTTAGTCTCTTTGTGTTCTGTCTATGTTTTGCCCCCTCGTGGGTTTTGTTTTCCCTGTTTGTTAGTAAATAAACTTTGTTATACATCCTGTTTGCGTTTGGGTTCATCCGTATTTATCGTGACAGAATGAACCGACCCTACCAGAACCCAGCAAACAGTACGCCAACACGTCTTGATCAGCATTCGGACCCTCTGGTACAATGGTGGAAGGAGACGATTGCCGATAGTAGGAGGGGCAAACTTCCCTTCCCTCCCCAGGGTGAGTGGTCCCTGAGAGAGTACGCCCGGGTCGTGGACGAGAGGAGGGTTTTCTTGCCTGACGCTCTACTAAAGCGCTACCTCATCGCGGGCCTAAATGAGCCGCCGCCTCTGGCTGAACGGGAGAAACTGGTTCGTCATCCGTTCCAGGAGATGATTACCTGTTTGGCACAGAAGGAATCACGGACTTCCATCAGACCATCATCACCTGGTATTCTGCCCATGATTCCGGAGGGTCGCGTCCTCACTGTGGCCACGTTGGTGAGCAAGATTTGTCCCAGCGCGACTTCTGAAGCATTCTCCACAGCTACAAGTCTTCGTGGAAAACGGGAGAGACGGCTGTCGTGGGAGTCGGCTTCAGAGTCAGCCTCCACAGAGACGACAGTTCCTGCTGTGGTTCCCTCTGAGTCTTTCCAACCGGTCTCAAGTCCAGTTTTGGCCTCTGCTCCGCGGCCGAGAAGAAAGAGGAAGAAGAGGGGAACTTTCTGTTCTCCGTCTCTGTCTTCGTCTGAGTCCACGAGAACTCTCGAACCTGCTGCAGAGAGTGCAGGTCCCCAGTCAGCACTGGTGAGAGTTGTTCCTGAGGCTGCTGCAGAGAGGATTATTCCGGATCCTGCAGCAGTGAAGATGGTTTTTGAGTCTGTTGCAACTAACGATATCTCAGAGACCGTTTCAGAGAGGGCGGCGGCCGACACAGCTGCAGAAGCACTCCTCCGGGCAGTATCAGCTCCTCAGGACATGCCGATTGCAGTTACGGCCAAGACTTTATCTAACTACTTGTCTAGTCTTGTAAAGATTCTGGAAGTTCCTGTCAGACCTGTTTTACCCTCAAGTCCTGCGTCCACAGCAGAGGACAGTGCGGGTTTCAAGTCAGCTGCAGAGAGAGCGGTCCCCATGGTTACTACAGAGAAGTCTGTTTCTGAGTCAATAATGGAGTGTGTGGGTTCTGAATCTGTTTCAGAGGGTTTCGAATCTGTATCACCGGCTACACCACTTGTCTTCGTTCCGTTGCCGGTTGCAGCAGTCCCCACTGTCACCCAGCCTCTGTATGTTTCCCCGGTCTCCCCTGTTAAGGCTCAACCCCGGACTGTGTCTACCATTTCCCCACCCAAACCCGCCCGGGTCCCTCATCAGAAGTCTACATCCCGTAGACTCAAGACCACCGTCCCACTCACCCACCCTGGACAGTCTCCCGTGAACTTTGTTGTGCCTCCACCTCCCCTTCCTTGTTTGCTGTTCCTAATTTTTCACCCTAATCCTGTCATTGTGTTTTCATGTATGCCTTTGTTATTATTGGTTATGTTGTGTTGGTTCATGTCTATGTCTCGAGTTTTGTGTCCTCTTGAGAAGCGTCTGGTAGCCGCTTTTTAAGGGGGGGGTTCTGTCATGATTCTGTCCTCTAGTCCTTGAGTTCTCTAGTTCTGAGACAGGATCATGGCAGACCCATGTTTGTGTACAACACATGGTCTTTGGTTTGGGCCATGTGCTTGTGTGTCTCGTTACTTTACCCCGCCCCCTTGTTATCCTCGTTTGTCATGATTGTCTAGTTAGCATCACCTGTTCCCTTTATTAGTTCTCCTATTTAGTCTCCTTGTGTTTGCTGTCTTGTGTCGGTTCATTGTGATCCTTACATTTCTGTGATCATTGTGAGTTTTGAGATCTTGTGATATCCTGTGAGTTTCCTGTTCCTGAGTATTGTCTAGTTATTGTTAGTCATAGTCTAGTTTAGTCTCTTTGTGTTCTGTCTATGTTTTGCCCCCTCGTGGGTTTTGTTTTCCCTGTTTGTTAGTAAATAAACTTTGTTATACATCCTGTTTGCGTTTGGGTTCATCCGTATTTATCGTGACACATGCTTCCTATCAAATTAATCCTTGTGTGACGCCCTGCACATTGGTGTATATCTTATACTTACAGTAGCTTACTACTGATTTTTAGAAGAAGGTAACAGATAAAGACAGATAAAGACACACACACACACACACACACACACACACACACACACACACACACACACACACACACACACACACACACACACACACACACACACACACACACACACACACACACACACACACACACACACACACACACACACACACACACACACACACACACACACACACACGTTTGTCGGACTAGGGGGACAATTTTTGAATTTTTGGGCAAATCAGACTGAGCACAGCGCTGCGGGGACACCAGGTTCCAGTGGTGCTAGAGCTACAAAAAACATATCAAAAATCATGAAAAAAATCAGCGAACCTATACACGACTTAAAATTAAAAGATTTTCTTTGCACAACTGAGATATAAAAAAGTGCTCTTTTTCAGACTTTCTGGTGGTTTGTAAAGACTTTTCTGTAACACGGTCTATAAGGACAGTGTGGTGTACAAGGTCAATGATGTCACCATACACATACACCAAGTTGAACCTGCTTTAAAAGGACACAAGGTCTGTAAGGCCAGTTCACCATACACATACACCAAGTTTAACCTGCTTTAAAAGGACACAAGGTCTGTAAGGCCAGTTCACCATACACATACACCAAGTATAAACTGCTTTAAAAGGACACAAGGTCTGTAAGGCCAGTTCACCATACACATACACCAAGTTGAACCTGCTTTAAAAGGACACAAGGTCTGTAAGGCCAGTTCACCATACACATATACCAAGTATAAACTGCTTTAAAAGGACACAAGGTCTGTAAGGCCAGTTCACCATACACATACACCAAGTATAAACTGCTTTAAAAGGACACAAGGTCTGTAAGGCCAGTTCACCATACACATACACCAAGTTTAACCTGCTTTAAAAGGACACAAGGTCTGTAAGGCCAGTTCACCATACACATACACCAAGTTGAACCTGCTTTAAAAGGACACAAGGTCTGTAAGGCCAGTTCACCATACACATATACCAAGTATAAACTGCTTTAAAAGGACACAAGGTCTGTAAGGCCAGTTCACCATACACATATACCAAGTATAAACTGCTTTAAAAGGACACAAGGTCTGTAAGGCCAGTTCACCATACACATACACCAAGTATAAACTGCTTTAAAAGGACACATGGATTATAAGACCAAAGTGACTGAAGCACACCATTATAATAATATGGGATATATTAAAGTCATTTTTGTTTTCTTTGTTGACCTCTGTTGTGCATTACAATTTGGCACAAAAGTTGTAAATCACTCATCACATCGGGACATAATTTGCATATAATGTACATAAGCAGCACAATCAACTCAACACTTCATCCTCTAGAAAACATCAGCACCCACAATCAAATTCTGTCAAGCTACAAAAGTGTACAGATAACACCACAGCTCTTATCTGATGGGGTCTACCTACAGGTGGGCACGTGTCAATAAATCAACTAAGAGCATAACACAAAAACTGCTTGCATCCATTAGGACGAACTCAACCCCACCAGCACATGCCATTGCATCCTTGCTCCCTAGTATTATGGAGTTTTTCCATGTCCTGAACCAACTGCCAACCTGCAATGGACTTTATGCACAGCTGCAGTACTTCCTGAACTTTAGCCAGCTCCTTTGTTTCCTGTCTGCCATAATTGAACAAACTGCTTAATCCAGGTGTGTCTGATTATTGTTGTTGGTCAGGCACACCTGGATTAATCAGTTTGTCCAATAATGGCAGACAGGAAACAAAGGAGCTGGCTAAAGTTCAGGAAGTAGTGCAGCTGTGCATAAAGTCCATTGTGTTTCACATCCACACTGCAATCTGCGTGTCCAGGGTCTGCCATTGCCCACTGCACCAGATCATACATGACCTGAGAAAAGAGCCTTTTCGGAGTAATGCCGATGCCTTTGTATGCCTCATGTCTAGTCAATGTTCTTGTTTCAAGCCACGCTTTTGTTTGAGCTTGTTTTTGGATATGTTACGTTAATAAACTGCATTTGGGTTCTCTAGATCTTGCCTCCAGTGGATTAATTGTTACACTTACCAAACCACTCTTCAAAAACATGTTTATCTACTTAGGGATATTGTCACAAATTACATTATGTTAGGGTATATGTTAAACCTATTTAAAAACGATCTCTATGAGAGTTCATTCGCTTTACTAGCAATTTGAATAGTAAGGGTTTATAGAATGCAACAAGAACATACAAAGCAGCAACATATAATGGATAATGAAGCCTAAATAGCCTAATAAGTAACTTGAAGGCCTCCATGCTTGATTGCATTTTCTTTTAAAACTTTGTCAGTCACTCAACCAGTCCTGTTTGTGGAACGTAGGTTTACTCTCAATACAATGAAACAACCTCAATTCTCTCAGACAACCTAATCACATTATTATAATTATGCTTGCTCTTTTGTTGTTTTGTGGTCTCACCAAGTATATTTAGCTGAGTTGATTTCATTATGTTTGACTACTAAACTCAACTCATCTGCATTTAAGCTAAAAATTTTAAAAATAATAATCTAGGTTTGTCATTATTAAGACACAACACAACATTTGTTGAATCACTGAATTATATTTGATTTGGTCACCTCAAAAATCCATTTCTTAACCAAGGACAGCTTTGCAAAAATTAATAAAATAAAATAAAAGTGAATCAGGCTAACCACGTAGCAAAAAAAAAAAAAATGGCCTGTGAGCCAAATAAATGAAGTGACCTAAACCATTTCTGAACACAGGAACCCAACTAGTAAAACATGCCTAGAAAAGTAAAGGCTCAGGCTATCCAAAAGTGCATTTTAGCGTTTAGCATTTGAATGCCTTTTAAAGGCCAAGCCTCTGTTGCGTACAAAATCTCTAATGTTTTGGATGGATCTTGTCTCCAAGATAGGTTGTTCCTTTGCCTTGCACTTCAGGCACTGCTCGCTGGTGACAGTGACACCGTTTTCAATAAAAGGCCTCATATGTTTCATCACAGCTTGTATCTCCTCCTCAGACCATGGTCTCTTCACACACCGCCTTGATGAAACACAGAAACCTGAACAATTAAAAAATTAGATTAGAAGATCAAAAAAAGACAAAAGATCCTACAAGAAGTACTTGCAGGTAGGGATGTTGCTGTTCAAAATTGCCAAACAAGCTGGAACTTGTGTAGACAAAATGTGTGTGATAATAAATTGAATTTAGATCTGCTAAAAAGCAAGTTAGATTGTTTTCATTAACATGACATTTCATTACACTGCTTGTTAAAACAAAATGCATCCAGCTTCTTTATATGCTTTATGTCTAACCAAACATAATGTAAGTGTTGACTGCACATTGGCAAGTGTGCCTAGTGATGGACATGGCAATGCATTTATATAATACCTTGAGTAACGGAGTCAGGGAGATGAGGTGAACTGGAAGTTACACAGGCAGAGTTCCCCTGGTCATCTAAAAAACATATTGCACAGTATAAATGTATGGGCTTAAAGAGACACCATGGGCATGGAGGGGATAGGTATAAAACTGCAGACCGCCAATTCTACATTATAATAACTATACTCATGGCAAAATTGTTGAACCGGATAAAATCAGGAGAGCGTGACTGTGCAACAATACCTTGAGTGATCATTTTACTAGGAAATTATGTAGATTTTACACAGGCCAAGTCTTCCCTGTTGTTTTAAAATTATCATGCAAACTACTGAACACATTAAAATACTAGCCACAAAGCATATGTGTCACAATGAAGAGAGATGACAAAAAGTTAAGCTTCTAACAAAGTTTCTAACCATCGTACTACTGGAATATTCCTGACTAAAATTTAATATACTATAATGAACCCACAGATCCCAGCTCAACATAGCCTATGTTGGGCAAACTTTGGGTCCATCATTGAGATTATACCTTGAGCTGCAGTCTCGGAGAGGTGAGGCGATCCGAAAGTGCCAGAAGCCAACATGTCTTCATTTTCTAAAAACAAAACAAGACAAAAAAACAATGGTATCAACTACACAGCAAAGAGTAAAATAAAATAAATATAAAAAGTTCATACATAACAGTAGGCGGTTATCTAAATGTATTTAAAAAAAGCCTATTTTAAATGTTTCACCAATACAATTACAAAATCTGCAACACAGAACAGAATACAACAATTTCAGTAGCCTTGGGTCCCAATTTGAACAGTACCTTGCAATGTGGAAACATTAGGGAGTTGCTGTGATCCTGTATCCATATCGTCCATGTCATCTATTAAATGACAGTTAATAATTATTCATAATTATTTATCATAATTTAATCTAAAAATGTTATCAAATGTTATTACACCAACCATATACACATACACCTAGATTTAACAACATGTAAATGATACATACCACCAATTTCGTCCAGAGATTTTCCTTGAATATCCTTCACACTTCCCTTCTCCATAGCCATAAGCAGCTTTGAGATCTTGGCCAGCTGAATTGTTGATTGGGGCAGTCGATAGTACTCCCTATGCACCCTAATGTCATGACCGAGAAAATCGGCCAGCTGGTCAAGTTCATTATCTTTCAAGTTCATGACTTGGCTTATTGTGGCGATCTGTTTGCGAAGGTTAGTTGATCTGAGGTTTTGAGGATCTTCGGCTCCACAAGCATCTGCAAATTGACCAAACTGCCCTCTGTAGTGACCATCACTACAAGGAACAGCGAAGAGGTAATTGTTGTTTTCAGTTACTCCGCACTCTTTCCTCTTACTAATGAGGAGTGACAGGTTAGCAGTCATATCAGGGGTCAGGATCACAGCAACTTTTCGTCCTTTTTTCCCCTTCAATTCCACTCTGGCGAATTGTTTGCAAAGTCTCTTCTCAACTTCTGTAAGCCCAGTGCTTATGTCATCATTTAGTTGTGACATGTCACGATCTTCAAAATTTTTTACAGTCATCCGTGCCACTTCACCTTCCCTCCTCCTATTAAACAAAATGACTTGACAGAGGGTCAGCTTTGCTAGTGCTGCATAAGTGCCTGCTGTTGGGTTATCGGCTAGTTTCTCCTTAGCCAGTTCCACTTGCTGACCAAGATATAACTGTAGCTTCTGAACGTCTTTGGCCAGTGGGAGCCTGCTGCTCTTGTTGTATTTTGCCTCACTCAGGTTTGATAAGGCAGAATGGGAAACTAATTCAGACCACTTTGTTTCATGAAGTGTGTGAAACCTCCTGATGGAATCGATCCCCTCTTGGTCCTCTTCCATGAGGGCACGACACATGATGAGGTCACTTATCTTTCTGAGAGAATGCCCAATTTTCAGGGCCAAACTTGGGGCTTTGAATGTGTTGTTTTCATGATCAAAACCTGAAACTCTCTTGACAGCACTAGTAAGAATAAAGAAGTTGCCTGGTTTTATTGCCTCTTCCATGTTATGGATTCTAGTTGTGTGGCGCAAAGTCACAAGTAATCTCCCAAGTTCCCTTACTTTCTGTCTTATATACTCATGCTTTGATCTGTCACTCCCATGCTTATTAAAGAGGGACTGGGCAAACTGCAGGAGATAATGATCATTCCTTATTGCAGTGGACACGTCGTCCTTGTGCATTTTGCCCAGCACTGACCAAAGTTCACTTGAAATTGGCTGGGACATTGTAGATTGAGCAGATGCTATACCAATGACTCTCTCTCTCAACTCAGGTCCATCTTCAACATTATTCTCGGGTCTTAGAGCACATCTTTTCATATGTCGAGAAAGTTCTTTTCTGGATAACATACCCTTACAGTACAAGCAGTAATCATACGTCTCCGGCCTGCTGCTCTCTTTGGAACTCCGTTTCACTTTAAGACAGCCTGACCCTGTGGTTTTAACAATTGAGTTATGCTTGAAGTTGCCAAGGTTTCGGAATTTCTCTAGAAGAACCTTTCTGTCCTTTGATGTTTTGGAGAACTGGAGTGCCTGTGCGATTTCAGCATTTTCATTTACATGCCTCTCGAGATGACGTGCAAGTTTTGTTTGAGGTTTTCCACATACAAAACAATAATTGACTTGGCTTTTAAGGATTTTTCCTGATTTGGTTGGGGATTTACTTTGGCCAAGAATATCCACAGTACCCTTTTCATTACTTGCATCTTTTGTTATCTGCAGGTATGACTCTGAGCTTTCTGGTTCTGGTTCGGGGTCACTTTGGAGATCACCAGTAGTTTCTAGATCCATCAGGATATTCTTACAGATATCTTCTGAGTTGTCCTGTATATCTATGGTCTGTTCTTGTTCAGCAAAAGTAATGCCTAAATCAGGCATATTAGTGGTATGGGACTTTTTCGATGGTTCAGGCAACTCAACACTCAACTCTGTCCCTGAGCTTTCTGAATCTGATACAGAGTCTGGGATGTACTCGTCATCAGATGAGACATCATCCTGCAAAGTACATTTAATTAATTAATTAATTAATTAATTAAATACAGCATACTTTAAATAACAGAAATTAACTTGGGAAGGATGGATGTCAAAAACAAACTGATAAGAGCCATCATATTGATATTATGCATTTTATACTTCAATGTACACTTACATCTGATATATCCCAGTCTTCTGAGGATTTCTGGAGGCAGATTTTATGCCACACACCACAGCATTCTTCACAGACAAAATTAGGCAAACCACAGCGTTAGACAACAATTGACTGTTTCCAATATTGACCAATTACATACTCATTTTCTTATTAAATGCAAATATCTTCACACTTATGAAACATACAAAATCAAGAAATGATAACAAAATTAACTGTTCAGTAAAAATGCACAGTTTGAGTGATGGCTAAAACTTTCCATTTACCGGTAGAAAAAAAGTACACAGGTTTCAACCATTAAGGTAGAATTCACTGGAGTGGCAGAGCATTTACATTACCCATTCAAAGTCAAAGTTAAAAAGTATGTAGTGATCCCACACATTACACATTAAATTCACTAACGCCACTAAATATGCATAAAGTGAACTGAAAACTGAAGCATAAAGTGAGTTCAGAATGAAAAGCAGAGTTTTTGGGGATTTCCAGACAGATAAAAACAAAATTAATGAATGAGGCTTATATATAGATTTGAGATTGATTATAAAACTGTTATTGTAAAAACAGACACATTAGTAGCCTGACCTGACCAAACACTGATTATTTTTTTAATGTGCAATGTGTGAGGCCATATAGGTTGTGTTTCAGAATGCATCCTTGGCCCAAAGACTTCTGGCAGAATGGTCTAATGTGGAACAGAAATGCTGAAATGTTTAACCTACATTAATTAAGGTTTGTGAGAGTTAAAGGAAAGTAATTGGAAAGGTATGGAGACACCTACAAGCATTTGAATTGCCAATTGCTTGGTGGATCCATTGAATGAAGTCTGGATTTATTAGGTCTAAAGTTTTTAGTTCATCATGACCTTTATATTCAGTAAATTTATCATCTCAATTAGCCACTCAAAAAGCCCACTCGATCTATTCTCAACTCAGATGCGTAAAGATAGGCCCAGTGACTTACTGGAAGGCATGAAGTTAGACAAAGTTAGAAAAAACACACACTTGGAAATGCTTATTGGACAGACACTTTGAGTACATAGACATTCTAATAAATCTGCAAGTTTGAAAGTTACTACTCGAAGGGTTTAACATCATCTTCGAAGTTGGTGAGCATATGCGTAATTACAGAATGACTTCAGCAATGACCTGAGCGCACCACGGACTTGAGGGCATTTTGTTTGACATAATGAAACGTTTGTGCATTATGCTTTTCAGCCAAGCTAATCTTTAAAAATGCTGACGAAGTAGCACAAACATTGCCCTATGTTCACGTAGAGCATCAAACCAAGAACTGCAGTTTTTGCATTGCTAACGTCGCAAATATGGACTTGTTGAAATTAGTCTATACAACAATTCAAACAGTGGTGTTTCACTTATTGTGTGATTTGGTTAACATTGCAAAGAACTCATCTATAAGTTGTAATTTTATTTCGGAGTCACGGAAATGAATGAAGTCCATGAAAGACGTATTTAGCCGAGCTGCAGTGAACCGGATGAAAGAGCTAAACATTTGCAAGGTTGTAGCCTAACTTAGGCCGAAGTCTAATCAACAAAGAGCAATAGGATAATATAGATAGCCTAATAATATAAATGATAATAGCAAACAAATTAAGGACTTGTTCAACATCCAAAGGCGAAAGTCTCCAGGGATAGGGAAACCCTGCGCGACAGATTTGTGATGCGGCTTCTCCGACTCGCAGACCCCTCAATAAAAAAACTCCTTAACTTCACATACATTTTTACTATTTTGATTCCAAAACGGTACATTTTGCCAAAAGGCGACTAGTTTGCAGGCATACTCTCTGTTCTCTGCCATGTGCTACAGCTTGCAAACTCACTTGCCTGGTATGTCATAGTATCTGCCACTCCAGTGTTTTCTACCGCAATGGTTTGAACTGATAAAACATTCAATCAACATGTTTTTATGCTTTATAGGTGCGAGTCTGGAACTGACCCATGGCATGAAATTAAACTACTTATAGTATACTGAGAAATGCATTAATTAAGAGAAAATTAATAACACACTTACGTTTGCATCTTACACCGTGCCATCTGATAGATGTCAAAGGAGAATGGCATATCCAGCATTTGTCAATTCTCACCAATTCAAAAACCAGCTTGTGGATCTTACACTGTGAAAATAAATTAAAACAAGAAATAAATATAAAACCTTTACACACAAATTATATCATGAATAAAAAAAAACTGAAAAAAAAGCTGTTTAACTTTCACACAACCTTTTCTACAAATCCACCAGGAGAGATGAAAAGGGGGAAAGAAGTTACTTTTGAGATATAATAGCGAAGCATATCTATTACATTCCTGTGACTTATGTTTAGCTTGGCTAACTGTTGGGGCGTCACTCATCACACACACAAAAGAGAAATATATGCTTCTACTTGGAACTCTTGTGATGATGGCAAAGAAGACAATTCCTATAGATAATGACGTAAACCTTCATCTGGCATTTAAAACACAACACATCTAGTTTCTGAACCTGTGTCCAAAGTCAAATTTAGATTTATCCTGACATTTCTAAAAAGAAAAAGGTTGATTAACCCAGGACTATCTATTTAAGTAAAGCAAGACAAGTAAAAACAATTCTAAGAAACTAAAGTAATTTTGTGAAAAAAAGGGTAAAAATCTGTGCACATGTTTGTAACACAGACAAACTCAAGGTATGCAAGGACACTGTCCTTTGGACTCTTAATGACATCCATGCTCAAACTCTAAGACTGCCACTATTGAACTGCCAGTGTGTGGCACACTCAGAAAAACACCAGTGTTGGGGGGACACCGAGGTTAGTAAAGACCATCCATACTGAATAGAGGACGTTTCCGCTGTGCAACATGTTTACTAAAACACTGAAAATTGTGTTCCATGGAACATCACAGTACTTCTGACCATTGGTCAATTTCAGAACACAGATGAATTCAAACTCACCTCACAAGCAGAGTCGTTTGGTGTGGCTCTGGATGACTGACAGCCTGATCTCGATTCGGTCTCTGTACAAGGGAACACAGGGAGATTCAGTGCTTGGCTTTCCTCAAGTCATAAAACTACATATAGGCATAACATACTCAACTCACATGCCTGACAGACAAAATTCTACTCAAAATATACATCAAGACAAGAAAATAAATCATCTAAAAATGGCCTGATATTGCCACATGTTTTTCATGCCACAAACCCTTAGCAGACATGACATGCATTGCCAAAAGTTACCAATATTTACTCAAAACTATAACTGACCACTGGCAAGGTCTGTTGAGAACATAGGGGGTGACACCTCCTGGTGCTGGACTCCAACTTCACTAATCCCCTCTTTCGTAGAAGTGTCCAATTGACCTCTGACACAGTGCACCTAAAAAAAGAACAGCAATAAGCAAAGATGAATAGGCATCAACTGGTACAGATGATAATACTACATATGTGCAAAGACAGAATATTTAACAAGATTTAGCAACCATTTTGTATAAGGGAGGCATGTCACTGCACAACAAATTTCAGCATCAAGCCGCAGGAAACAGCTGACAAAGCACCATATTGGTACACATAGATGCCACAACTAAGAATGTGTATTAAAGAGAGAAACGCTCTTCCTTAACTAGCCACTTTACAAGCACATGCTAGTTTCTACATCTGTGTGACACAGAGGAATATTCATGTTATGTGAGGACAGTTTGTAACACAGACAAACTCAAGGTATGCAAGGACACTGTCCTTTGGACTCTTAATGACATCCATGCTCAAACTCTAAGACTGCCACTATTGAACTGCCAGTGTGTGGCACACTCAGAAAAACACCAGTGTTGGGGGGACACCGAGGTTAGTAAAGACCATCCATACTGAATAGAGGACGTTTCCGCCGTGCAACATGTTTACTAAAACACTGAAAATTGTGTTCCATGGAACATCACAGTACTTCTGACCATTGGTCAATTTCAGAACACAGATGAATTCAAACTCACCTCACAAGCAGAGTCGTTTGGTGTGGCTCTGGATGACTGACAGCCTGATCTCGATTCGGTCTCTGTACAAGGGAACACAGGGAGATTCAGTGCTTGGCTTTCCTCAAGTCATAAAACTACATATAGGCATAACATACTCAACTCACATGCCTGACAGACAAAATTCTACTCAAAATATACATCAAGACAAGAAAATAAATCATCTAAAAATGGCCTGATATTGCCACATGTTTTTCATGCCACAAACCCTTAGCAGACATGACATGCATTGCCAAAAGTTACCAATATTTACTCAAAACTATAACTGACCACTGGCAAGGTCTGTTGAGAACATAGGGGGTGACACCTCCTGGTGCTGGACTCCAACTTTACTAATCCCCTCTTTCGTAGAAGTGTCCAATTGACCTCTGACACAGTGCACCTAAAAAAAGAACCCCACTCAAACCTTTAGGTTTATGACATCCAAAATGATGTAGACAGGGGAACAAAATGTTTAAAGATGACTATCTGTACCGACAAAGATTTTCAGACTGTATCTGCAGTATAATTGTAATTCATTGATAAATATGTTGCTTACGTAACTACCTCATTTCTAAAAATTCATACATCCCGAAATAAACAGCTGAATTCAAACTAACCTCATGCTCTGCTGTTGTGGGACTGGATGACTGACACTCTGCTCTCAATGCGGTGTCTGTTGAAGAGAACACAGGACATGAAGGCACAGTGCTTTGCAAGACCCTAGTATTTACCAGGCATTGCTCATTCAAGCAGGGACTCACCTCTGAATAAGTCTGCAGAGAAAACATTAGGTTCCAAGTCATGGCCGTGGTCACCAAGCTCTGCAACGGAGTGTTGGCCAGAAGGGAAGCTTGCACCACTGCGCTGTGTCTAAACAAGTTAAACAGAAAAATGCACATGTGAACTTGGACATCACTACACAATTGTGTTATTGTACAGTTGAACTGACTAAGGCAGAGTAACAATTTAAAATGGTCTGACCCTTGAATATGATTGGCTGGATCACATTTGATCCTTTTGTAAAATTCCCGTAACGTCACATCTCTGGCTGCATTTTGTTCTATGTTAGTACACCTTAGAAAGGTTACGCTGTCTGCATTTGTGAATTACTTGCCAACAATTCAGCTACAGGAAATTACTTTTGCGGAAGAATTGTTATTTACAAATAATTCACTAAATTTTGCCGTGCCCTCATTCAATAAAACTATGCCAGGTGTACGTGGTGATGCTTTGCGTTGTGAACTACTACTTTCCTTAGCCATTTTAAAACAAAGGGACTTATTGCTTTAACAGACAGACGTATTCAACCTAACCTCACAAGCAGAACTGCCTGAAGTCATATTGCAGGACTGGACTTCTGGTCTCTCACTGGTCTCTGTAGAATACAGGAGAGAATATGAGGAAGGCCAGGGAGGGGTTGTGCATCCCTCTAGAAGCAACCACACTATCACTGGTTCACATCCTTCATAGACACAATATGTTTATATGCCCACCATCACTAATGTAAACCATCTCAGTAAACATGGCCACATGTGGCATAAAAGTTTCTCACTCATCTACAGCACACCATTGACAATTAGATAAAACATCAAGTCAAACAGTCACTGACCTTTAATAAAGACTGTGGATGACATGGTTTGGTCTTTAATAGACTCTTGGGCAGCAGTGCTTGTAACAAAAGGGGGAATCTACAAAACATTCAGGACAAAACATACAGATAAGCTTGCTGGCATCACCTGGGAGAGTCATGCAAGTTCAAGATTAACCTCACAAGATTAACTGAAAACCGGATTGAATACCACCAAGCAGTGACTTCTTTTTTTTGGTTATAATTGTTGGCACTAACAAGCGATAGGTATTATGTAATCTCTGTGGCATCATGAAGCTGACACAGCTTAACACACAGTAGCTTTTAAGACAGAGATGATTTCATTGTTATCAAGATGTCAAAATATAGGCTTTAAACCTTGACACCAATTCATTGAAAAAAAAAAAATCAAAATGACCAACCTCTTTACGCCAGGGCCACTCTTTCCCCCCATAGTCATACGTGATTTCAGTTCCTGCCGTAATTTCCTTCAGTGCAAAAAGGCAGAGATGTGGCTTCCCATCTGCTTCGATCAGCTTCATTTTGCAATTTGGTGCCTTGTGTTCATCGTTCACGAGACGGCCAAATGACGAATCTTCAAGTGCTCCATCAATACTGC
>JARPMJ010009206.1:0-28893 GCA_033366665.1 Phoxinus dragarum | reverse complement strand
GGGACAGAGAGGGTCAGGGGAAGGAATCGAATGGAAGAAAGTATCTTCACTAGGTTAAGAATATCACACTGTAGGTTAAATAAGTATTTACATATTATGGGTAAGCTCATATCTGGTAGGTGTGAATTTTGTGATAATATTGAATCTGTGGAACATGTGATTTTTGAGTGTCAGAAATATGAGAAGGAAAGAACAAAGATGAGAGAGGGCATAAGAAGGTTAGGGGGACAAGGAAATTCACTTAAAGAATTCCTGGGGAAACCATTAAATGATATGAGTACACTGTTATTTCGATTTTTGGCAGAAAGGATATAATTATTATATTTTAGACATGGTTTAGTTATTTATCTCCAGCCCACACTCCAGTACAGTAGGTGGCGGAAATGCACCATTAATGTTGGATGCCAACCGCCGTTAATCAACAACGAAGAAGAAAAAGAAGAAGAGTGTGCGCCATCATATAATAAAGGCTAGATGTCTCGTCCGCGCTGCTGGCCAATGGAGGTTGATGTCCGCACACGGCGGCCATCTTGCCACAGGGGGCTCGCTCACTCGTAACATTGTGTTTTAATGGTGCATTTACTTTTTATATAACCATAACTTGCTCAATTTTGTACCGATTTTCAAACGGTTTGGTTTGTTATAAACGTCAGAGATGTAGTTATGACACTGCATACATATGAATAATTATAATATTATATATTTCAACATTTTCAAGCATCTAGAATTATAGTCACGTTAATAACGTTTGTAAGAAACCAAACCGTTTGTAAATCCGTCAAGATTTCAGCAAGATAAGAGGATTTGTGTTCTGATCACTCACCTTACTTCAGATACCACAGAGCTCGCCAGAAAGCTTCCCTGTGACAAGTTGGCCGCCGGTGATGCCGTTCGAGACTCCGCCTTAAGACATCTAGCCTTATATGGATATCTATGGTGTGCGCACCCTTTTCTCATGTTCTCAGCTACTCATTTGTGTGAGTGTGTTCACCTGTTTCTCGTCTAAGTGTTGTCACCCGTTGCTCTTGTTTTCTGCTCTTGTTTTCTGCTCTTAGTTTTCCCTCATGTTTTGCTGGTTCGTTAAACATTGTGCCTCTGTGTACTACCTAGCACTTTTCTTGTTGCTTTAGTCTTTAGTGTTATTTGTACCCGTTAGTTTGCTTTCATTCTGTCATCAGTCCTGTCTGTCTTATATTTTCCCTGTGTCTCTAGTTCCTGTCCTGTCCAACAAGCAGAGCTTCCCTGGCAGTTTACTCTCCTTGCCTAGCAGCAAGCCTGTTGCAGAGCGTGAGAGATCGGAGTGCATTGGCTGTTGTAAATAATCAAAAACATAAAATCTCAAACGATGTGATTGTGGTGCATGAAGTTGAGTTCTACATAATATTCAGTTATTGAAAATGATGGAACTCAGGGATATGGCAGAATTTGGCACCAAAGAGGATAAGTTTTTAAAGCATCACAAATGTATGGATTACTTGCCTGAGACTTCAGCTGCTGCTTCTGGATCATCCCCACCAACTCCTGCATTAATTTCTCACAGTGAGCTGATGAAAACCTTATCAGAGATTCATATACCTGTAGGTAGCCTTCTGCACAAATGCATGTCAGCTGAACCAGAAAATCTATCAGCATGTATCACATAGCAGCCGCCTCATGGTGAGCATGGCCCTGATATGCAGCGTCATAAATGCGTATTGATGAGCGTAAATTGAACAGCTTGAAAGATGTTAACAAAACACAAAGTGCCTCTCATTTATGGCATGAAAAAGGTGCCTTTTCGAGTGTCCACCAAACCAGACAATTTTGTCAGAGAAATCCTTTTCTCTAGGTTCCATGGTAATTCTGCGACCAGGTATGGTCTGGAGGATGAAGAGTTGCCTCGTGCATGGATTGAGAGCTCTGGATGTGCTGTTGAGAGGAAAGGAATGGTGGTTAGCTGTAAGGAACCATGGATTTCTGCAAGCCCAGATGGAATTTTAAATTCCTCAGAGCTGCTGGAAATCAAGTGTCCTTTTGAGCAAAAAGGGCACCCCTCTTTCAGAGCTGTACTCTGGCAAGCTCAGCAATTTGAAGATGGTGGATGGCATTCCTCAGCTATAACCCAAAGGATCTTTTTCATCTGAGTGAGCCTCTTATCAAAAGTATGTATGTAAAATATGAAACACAGGTCTACAAACCTTTTTCTCCAACTACACTCCCAACATCACTCAAGAAGAAATCTAGGGTCTATCTTCGACTGAGGCGCTGAAAACTGAGAAACAAATTTGGACATAAAAAAACTAAACTTATTAAAAGCAAGCTACATTTAATCTCACCATGCCATACTAACTGGTGATAAAGAACTATAAAAACAGTAATTTTTATCAAGTGACAAAATTCTAAGAAAATTCTTAGAAATGTGGGCGTTTACTCTTAAAATTAAAAAAAAATTCCTAGTAAAAAAAAAAAAATAATTCAGAAAGCATCTTAACGCTTAAAGGGCACATATTATGCAAAATTCACTTTTACATTGTGTTTAAACATAAATGTGTGTTGGCAGTGTGTCACGGGTGACAAAAAAAAAAAAAAAAACATTCAGCGAGCGGAACCCTCTTGACGAGTCACGAGTCTCCCGAGGGAATGATTTGTGTGCGACACTCCCACTCCGGTTCCGGGTGTGGCAAAAACATTGGGTGTTTCTCAAAACCAAGAATGCAAAGAACGGACTTGTGTTCTTGGGGAGAACGCTCTTGCTAGTTGTTCTAGGAAGAATGAACTCACAAGGTGACGAGCACACAGAATGCTGCTGACAGTTTGAGACGATGTGTTCTTGCTGGTATTGCGCAATAATACCCCCGCACAAACGCCGTCTGCAATACCCAAACATAATGAGAATTATTGACGATAACAGCCAGGCTTTATCGCCCAAGCCTTCCCTCAGCTCAAGAGATTACTCTACAACTGTACACTACAATGGAATGTATATTCATAACAATAAAGCAACGCCTGTCTCCTTTCATTCTGCTTATGTTGTTTGTTTGTGTATACATCACTAGCCAACGGCGGGAAAAAACGCCGGTAAAAGGCAATGGTCTCTTGACTGTGGGGTAAAACGAGTCTGTGAGCAAACTGGCCGGTTGGCTCGCAAGCTAACTTAACACCCGCAGGCGCTTATGGAGATTCTCACTTCCGAAAACGTTTGAGCACATTTTCGATTTGGCATAAATTTTCGTAAAAATGCCAATATTTAAAATCTACACAGTTGATTTCTCGCATCAAATGTCCTCAGAAGTGAATTTAGTAATGAAATAGCGTAAGAAATTGTTGAAAAATTACTTTCTGTATTGACCTGCCTCTCCTTCCTCGAAATCCGAAATGAATGCTGGGATATGTCAGCCGTCAAGTTCACAAAAGTTACCAACCGATGCATCCTCGGTAAAATGGACGTGTCAAGAACACATTCGGGATTTTTAACCGTTCTTGCCATAATGCAAACTTGTGTATTGGGACAGTTGGCCACAAAAGATGACGTTTCACAAGAACACAAGTACAGACAAGAACACAGATTGAGAAAGGCCCATTGACTGGCCTGATTAGCGCTGATGCACTGCAGGTGCGAGAGAGAGAGGAGCGGCGTTCACACAGGTTTCCTGCTTCACAAGCCAAAGATAAAAGGGCCATTCAGAGAAGTTTCTGCAGTCGAGTCGGGTGGTGGCTGGTTCTCTCGGAGTGGTGGTGGGCACGGGCTTGCTCGGGGAGGTTGTCTGGGTGTGGGGGCCGCCCATGGAGGTCTGCTGGATCAGAGTTCATCTGTGGGAATCTGCTGGACTGGTTTATCGATTGGATCTGCGCTGGGAAGGGAGAGAGCAAGATAAGTGATTTGATTTCATCTTACAAACATTCGAAAAGCTTGAAGAGGACGCAGGAATGTAAATCTGACTGTTGGGGAAGCGATGTGTTTCAGAGTGTGCTGAAGAGGAACTGAGGATTATATATCCCCCACGGGAGTGTAACGAATGGATTGAGGCCTCTGATCAGCCCTATCGTAACCCCAGAGTGATATGCAGCACCGCTGGTGAAGTAAAGTTTTAATCCACTGTCCCAGTCACGTGCATGGACGAAAAGTATTCTGTACTGAGAAGAATCCTTACCTTCCTACTTCCTGTCTGAGCCTGGAAGTATGCAGCATCGCTGGTGAAGTAAGCTTCTGAATTATCGTCCCACTACCGTGCACTGACGAAAAGTATTCTGTACTGAGAAGAATCTTTACCTTCCTACTTACTGTCTGAGTCTGGAAGTATGCAGCATTGCTGTTGAAGTAAGCTTTTAAACCACTGTCTCTCTACTGTAAACCGACGAAAGTATCCTTGCCTGAGAAGCATCCTGACCTGCATACTCACGGCCCGAGTCCTGAAGTGAGCTGTATCAATGGTGAAATCGACGCCAGGGCGAAACTGCGACGTTCGACCAATACCTACCCGTAGCTGAAGAAGACCTGGAGGACACTGAAGTCTATCACGCTTGTGCTCATTGATACATTGTGTTCAATAAAGATTGTTATTCCTTTGAAATTGTCCTCTTGTCTGCGTCGTCCATCTGTTGCGGACCTGTGGTGTCGGCTCCTCACGGTGGTGTCTAAGTCAGGGGTGGCTGGTCATCCGAGTCCGCACCGGGTACCACCCTATAATGATAAAAATCCACCCAGTGTTTTTTTTACAATCTCAATAAATCATAAGCACTGTCTCAAAATGAGCTGTTCTAAGATTCTATGCAATGTGACGTAGAATTGCACAAGCCCCACCGACGTGGTTTGATTGACACTGTGGTTTTGGCATAGACCCCGCCCTCGGTGATCTGTACACAATCCGCCATTGTTTCAACGACAGCCGGTAATGTCTCCTAAGAAATGTAGGTGTTCTGTTGTGGGATGTAAGAATGGACATAGTAGTCTTCACTTACTCCCGACATCAGAGCCACTGAAACCGCAGTGGATGGATTTTATTTATGAAGGAAAGGCGCCCCTTAAACTTCCTTAATACGTTTATGTTTGCGCAAATCATTTTCTGACTGACTGTTTTGTGGACGAGGGTCAATTCAAAGCAGGTCTTGCTTTAAAGTTAATCCTCAAGTATGGATCGTTGCCTACTGTTCGCGATCCAGCGTCACCTCCAGAAAAAGTAGTGTGTTTCATGATTTTTAAAATAGTCATCAGTCGATGAAACGTTATCTGTCAGCCAGTTCAACAACAAATGCGGCTAAAGCTATTATTGTCGTCGTAGGATGTCTGTGTATATAATTTAAACCTTGTTTGTATGTGTAACCAAAAGCAGGGCAGGGATATGCAGCTCATTTACATTTAAGGTGGTACACACCAAAACAGCTCTTTTTAAAACAGGCCCCAAAAAATGACATTTTCAAATGGTTATAATAAATTATCTGTGGGGTATTTTGTGCTGAAACTTCACAAATACATTCTCTGGACACCCAAGACCAATATTACATCTTATAAGCTCCCACGTCTGATTCTGATGGTTTGTAAAGCCAACATGCAAACCATCACTTAAATAGACAGCAATCAGTATAATTGGAAAGAGTGGAACTGTGTGTGTGTGTGTGTGTAATATCACTCTTTTTTTCCCTTCTTGGACAAACAACCAATCACAGTCTTCAAAAGATTGTGTTATACATAGCAACGGGGTCAGCCCCGCCTCCTCTCTGAGATTAAAGTTTTTGTCTTTTCCTTGCTCAGAGTTGCTCTCAGATCAGTCCTGAATCGTTCTTAAGCTACTCCTACGTAGAAGTTTTTCAGCTAAATTAGGAGTTTTCTGAGAGGATTCTTAGAATCTTTAAAGGGGTGGTTGATTGCGATTTCACTTTTTTCATTTTAAATCGTGTGCAATGTTGCTGTTGGTGCATGAACAGTATCTGTAAAGTTGCTGCGCTGAAAGTTCAACGTAAGCAGAGATATCGTCTTTTAAAAATCAGGAAGTTGAATGCCTACAAAAATGACTCGAATGGGACTACGAGATATTTCCCAGGTTTTATACGTAACTAACCCATAAATTTACATCAACCCTCCCTCTGGAATATGCAAAAAAGGGGCGTGGCCATATTTCTGCAGCTTTGTCGAAGAGGAAGAGTATAGTGGAGAGCTGTAGCCATGCCGTCTAAAGTGTGTTATTTTCACCCAGCTATCAGGTCTTCTGTGTTCGGGCTTCCTACGGACGCTGTAGTTCGTCAACAATGGCTAAAATTTATGTTTGATTATGTTCCTGAAAATTGCAATCGTAATTTAGCTCTCTGTGCTGCGCATTTTACGGAAGACAGCTTCCAGAATCTCCACAAATTCAATGCCGGATTCAACAAGAAACTGTTACTAAAACATGAAGCAATTCCAACTTTAAAACCAGAGGCAGCCGTTGTTGGGTCACAACCTGTAAGTAAGACTTAAAAAAATGTCAGACGTAATGTTTTAGTTTTATCAAGGATGTAAACAAATGCCAGCGCTGGCTTTAGTAGCACTTAGTTATGCTATTTCGTGTGTCTACGACAAACGCGTACAAACATTTTGGACCTGAATTTGTAAATGTGTACTAATTTTGTAAATGTATACCGTATGACGTAATTTTTCGATTTGATCAAGAACGTAATGCCAATGCTGTTTGTTTATAGTAGCTAGCCAGTTCATTATATGCTATTTTGTGTGTAAAAGACAAACAATTTGTGTGTATAACAAATTATCCTTTCGACGGAATCAATCAAAACTAACTTTAGCTGAAAAAAAACATTATTGAAGAACCGCTATAAAGCCAAAACAATCTGTTACCTTAAATTATACGTTTATCTCTGTAAAGCAGCTTTGAAACAATCTACATTGTTAAAAGCGCTATATAAATGAAGATGACTTGACAACATGTAATTGCAACAGCAAACTTCAGCTGCGGTCATTTATTCATTTTAAATGTTTAATCAGGAGAAAACTGTATCCCAAAAGCTAACAAGCAGCAGCAGCATTTTCAAGTAACAGCGTATTGAAATTCTTATAATAGTAGAATATAATAAAATTTAAAAAAAAATTACCATTCAGAAACATTTGAAAGAGCCGTGTTTGGGGAGGTTCTGCTTGACTATTCATTGCCGCTTGCTGGGTCTGATTCTGGCTCAAACTGATACAGTATTGACACCATTATTTACATTTGACCGGAGCACATGCAAGTTTCGCCTGTAAAGGTAATGCGTGTGAAGTTTCTGGACAAACCACGAAACCCATTCCAAAACATACATTTATTTTGTTACACAGAATCTTGACTCATGACAATTTAAATAGCGAGGGGCTAAAACAGAACAAGACCCATCAGCATCATCCTAGCTGAAGGTGGCATTCACGGAACCGGACCACTCAGCAGAGTCTTGGCTGAAGGTAGCGTTGGCAGAACCGGACCCCTCTGCATAGTCTTGGCTGAAGTTGGCATTCACAGAACCAGACCCCTCAGGAGAGTCCTGGCTGAAGGTGGCATTCACATAACCTGGACCACTCAGGAGAGTCCTGGCTGAGGGTGGCGTTCACAGAACCAGACCCCTCAGCAGAGTCTTGGCTGAAGGTAGCGTTGGCAGAACCGGACCCCTCTGCATAGTCTTGGCTGAAGGTAATGTTGGCAGAACCAGACCCCTCAGGAGAGTCCTGGCTGAAGGTAGCGTTGGCAGAACCGGACCCCTCTGCATAGTCTTGGCTGAAGGTGGCATTCACAGAACCAGACCCCTCAGGAGAGTCCTGGCTGAAGGTAGCGTTGGCAGAACCGGAGCCCTCAGGAGAGTCCTGGCTGAAGGTGGCATTCACAGAACCAGACCCCTCAGCAGAGTCTTGGCTGAAGGTAGCGTTGGCAGAACCGGACCCCTCAGGAGAGTCCTGGCTGAAGGCGGCGTTCACAGAACCAGACCCCTCAGCAGAGTCTTGGCTGAAGGTAGCGTTGGCAGAACCGGAGCCCTCAGGAGAGTCCTGGCTGAAGGTGGCGTTCACAGAACCAGACCCTTCAGCAGAGTCTTGGCTGAAGGTAGCGTTGGCAGAACCGGACCCCTCTGCATAGTCTTGGCTGAAGGTAGCGTTGGCAGAACCGGACCCCTCAGGAGAGTCCTGGCTGAAGGTGGCATTCACAGAACCAGACCCCCCAGGAGAGTCCTGGCTGAAGGTAGCGTTGGCAGAACCGGACCCCTCAGGAGAGTCCTGGCTGAAGGTGGCGTTCACAGAACCAGACCCCTCAGCAGAGTCTTGGCTGAAGGTAGCGTTGGCAGAACCAGAGCCCTCTGCATAGTCTTGGCTGAAGGTGGCATTCACAGAACCAGACCCCTCAGGAGAGTCCTGGCTGAAGGTGGCGTTCACAGAACCAGACCCCTCAGCAGAGTCTTGGCTGAAGGTAGCGTTGGTAGAACCAGAGCCCTCTGCATAGTCTTGGCTGAAGGTGGCATTCACAGATCCAGACCCCTCAGGAGAGTCCTGGCTGAAGGTGGCGTTCACAGATCCAGACACCTCAGGAGAGTCCTGGCTGAAGGTAGCATTGGCAGAACCAGAGCCCTCTGCATAGTCTTGGCTGAAGGTAGCGTTGGCAGAACCGGACCCCTCAGGAGAGTCCTGGCTGAAGGTGGCGTTCACAGAACCAGACCCCTCAGCAGAGTCTTGGCTGAAGGTAGCGTTGGCAGAACCAGACCCCTCTGCATAGTCTTGGCTGAAGGTGGCATTGACCAAACTGGATCCCTCAGCATTGTCCTGGCTGAAAGTGGTATTCACAGAACTGGATTCCTCAGCATCATCCAGGCTAAAAGTGCCCTGCAGGTGGACAGAGTTCAAATTTTCTGGAAAGAGGGAGAGAGAGAAATAAACATGTTTTTTTTCTAATAGCAAAAACAACAACCATGTAAATGGGTTAGTATAAACTCATATTACTTTGGCACAAGAGTATGTTACATTGTGAAACACAGGTTTACAAACCTTTTTCTCCAACTACTCTCCCAACATCACTCAATGAGAAATCTAAAGATCCATCTTGGACTGCGCAGCTGAATACTGAGGAACAAATTTGACATTTAAAAAACACCAACAGACAAATAAACTTACTAAAAGCAAACAAAAATTTAACTCACCATGCCATACTAACTGGTGATAAAGAACTACCAAAACAGTAATTTTAGTCAAACCCATTCTATAACATGAACTGAGCCTCTAAGACAGCTAATTCAACTGCAACAGCTAAAGTGTCAACCACACATGTCTTTTAAAGCCAAAAAGAAAACCATTTGTACCACCTGGATGACTCGTTAACTGATTAAAGGGGCTAATCTGCTAATTAATGAGATCAATAATTAATTAATCAACCGGCATACTTGCTGATGTTATATCCCATAGAAGTTAGGGGCTGTTTATACGACACCAGCGTTTTGGATGCCTGAAAACGGGTTTCAAAGCGCAAGTTTTTGAAAACGCGTTTCAAAGTGAAAGTTTTTTAAAAACGTATCCGTTTTAAGCATATCGTTGTTGTGTAAACTTACCCTAAAGTTTCAATGATAATCTTTTGTGATTTATTGACCTCCACTGAAAGAAGGCCCAACAACACAAATACTTAGGCCTGGGGCCTGTACCATGATGGTAGTTGAACAAACTAAGGCTACAGCATTAGTTTTGAGTTGACAAAACCAAACCAATCCAAACAGGCTTTGTTGGTACCATGATGCTGATCATCAACTTTCTCTGTCAACTCAGGCTTTGATCCTGAGTTTAGGTGTGACATCAGTAGCGAACAACCAATCACATGCTGAGAAAGAGTGAAACTTAGATTCATTTCTCACGAGAGACGCAGTGCGATTCACTACAGAATATTACGAGATTGAAAAATATGAAGAATTTAAACAAATTTACACAGCAAGAAGAAAATAGCTATGAAAGAGGACAACTAAAATAAAAAGTCTTGCTATATCAGTGCAAGTAAAAGTTGTGAAGTTAGTTGACATTTGATAAGAAAATTTAACATTTAAACTCACATGTAGTCATTTTAGCTTTATCTATTATTTCTATAGCGTATTTATATTACCTTTATATATTCAATTAAACTGCCGTAATAATAACTGATTAACTAAAATTGTACATGTGTGATCGATTAAGGTTACAATAATTACATAAATAATATCTAAATCATACAAAATTATTATTCTAAATAAGCATTACTAAAAGCTAGACGTTATTGTCTTTAAAAATCATTTGCTGTGTAGTGATCTTTAATTTGGAGTGGAAACAGGTGGAGTGACTTTATTGCATCAGACATGTGTCACTTTTCTCACAGCTGATTGGTCCAAGTTCGGTTAGCAACCTCTTACCTGGAACATAACCTGCCCCGGACCAGATTAGTCGTGGAGCATAAGTTACTATGGCGAATCCGATGAACACTGCTAAAAGCCAAACCACTTTCATGGTGCCTAAATCCCAGGGTTGGCACAAACTAAACCGAATCACACAAGCTCACCACCTAAAACGGCTTCATGGTATAGGCCCCTGGTATCACAGACAAGAATTAGATTAAGCCAGGATTAGGCTTTAAATAAATTAGGAAATTTGAGTAGCTTTTATAAAAGTACCTTACAATTTTTTTTATTTTAAATATGCTTTCATGTAAAACAAAAACTAAGCTATGAATTTTAGTCTGGGGCTAGGTTTAAGATTTGATTGTGAAACCAGGCAACACTATATTACTCAACATTAACAGGTGGAAAACAAAAATATATAAAAAGAGGACAGAACAAGTAATTGTCTCATTGAGTAATAATTTAAAAAAAGGTAGTAAACATGAATCTAAAATGATATATTTTCTTGTGATTTCTCCAGAAATGGTCTAAACCTAGACTGAAGACACATCTGACAGACATACAGCAAACTTCCTACGATAGCTACAAGTAATTCAAGAGTGTAGAAAGGGGGCTCTGAAATTTGATTGTTTGTCAAACCGTGAAACAACTTGAAATGAATGAACACATGCATCTCAAACTTGTCTTTCAAACTGCTTACACAAGACTCCTTATTCACTCATCTATAAATATCTGCAACATTTTATAGACACTTTTACCTATCATAGTCTATCAATGTTCAATCAATGTTCACTGAACCTCACAGCTGAACAATTCTTGGTCAAAACCAGACCTCAATAGACAGGCCTCCTGTTATCCACATGACAATCAAGCCATCACAAACTAATCAAACTGGTTGTAAAACCCAAGCAAATCTAAAAGAAAGGAGTTGACAAACCAAACAATGAAACCCATTCCAAAACACATACATTTATTTTGTTAGACATAATCTTGACTCATGACAAGTTAATAGACAGGCTAAAATAGAACCAGACCGATCCGCATCATCCTAGCTGAAAGTGGCATTCACAGAACCAGACCCCTCTGCATAGTCTTGGCTGAAGGTGGCATTCACAGAACCAGACCCCTCTGCATAGTCTTGGCTGAAAGTGGCGTTCACAGAACCAGACCCCTCTGCATAGTCTTGGCTGAAAGTGGCGTTCACAGAACCGGACCCCTCAGGAGAGTCTTGGCTGAAGGTGGCATTCACAGAACCAGACCCCTCAACATCGTCCTGGCTGAAGGTGGCTTTCTCAGAACCAGACCCCTCAGGAGAGTCTTGGCTGAAGGTGGCATTCACAGAACCAGACCACTCTGGAGAGTCCTGGCTGAAGGTGGCGTTCACAGAATTGGACCCCTCTGCATAGTCTTGGCTGAAGTTGGTGTTCACAGAACCAGATCCCTCAGGAGAGTCCTGGCTGAAGGTGGCATTCACAGAACCAGACCCCTCTGCATAGTCTTGGCTAAAGGTTGTGTTCACAGAACTGGACCCCTCAACATCATCCTGGCTGAAGGTGGCATTCACAGAACCAGACCCCTCATTATAGTCTTGGCTAAAGGTTGCGTTCACAGAACTGGACCCCTCAACATCGTCCTGGCTGAAGGTGGTGTTCACAGAACCAGACCCCTCAGGTTGCGGAGAGTCCTGGCTGAAGGTGGTGTTGACAGAACCAGACCCCTCAGAGTCATCCTGGCTAAAAGTGCCCTGCAGTTGGACAGAGTTCAAATTTTCTGGAAAGAGGGAGAAAGAGAAAGTTTTTTTTTTTTTTTTTGCGAATAGCAAAAACAACCACCATGTAAAATGGGTTAGTATAAACTAATTTTACTTTGGCACAAGATTATGTTACATTATGAAATACATGTCTACAAACCTTTTTCTCCAACTACTCTCCCAACATCACTCAATGAGAAATCTAAAGATCCATCTTGGACTGCACAGCTGAAAACTGAGAAACAAATTTGACTTAATAAAAAAAAAAACAGACAAATAAACTTACTAACAACAAACAAAAAATAAACTCACCATGCCATACTAACTGTTGATAAAGAACTACCAAAACAGTAATTTTAATCACACCCATTCTATAACATGAACTAAGCCACTAAGACAACCAATTCAACTGCAAAAGCTAAAGTTTCAAACCTAACATGTCTTTTAAAGCCAAAAAGAAAACCATTTGTACCACCTGGATGACTCGTTAACTAGGCTAATCTGCTAATTAATGAGATCAATAATTAATGAATCACCCAGCATACTTGCTGATGTTATATCTCATAGAACTTAGGGACTGTTTACACGACACCGTTTTCAACTAAAAACTTAAATCTTTTTATGCGTTTTGGCCTTTCGTTTACACGACAACGCGTTTTGGAAATGGGTTTCAAAGTGCAAGTTTTTGAAAACGGTCTACATGTAAACAACAAAAACTATGTTTTACTAATAACAATAACCCTGTAAATGGGTTAGCATGAACACTATAGCACAACAACAGTATGTTAGATTAAGAAACACAAAAAGGTCTAGGTTAACTATGAACCCAACATAGTCCGGCTATGAGTCAAGTCAAGTCATCTTCATTTATATAGCGCTTTTAACAATGTAGATTGTTGTAAAGCAGCTTTACAGTGATAGACGGATAATTTAAGGTAACAGAGATAGTTTTGGCTTTATAGCGGTTCTTGAATAAATATATTTTCCAGCTAAAGTTAGTTTTGATTGATTCACTTCCGTTGCAAGGATTATTAGTTAATAAATTAGAGACCGCTAAGACGATACCGTTCTCTCTACAGACTTTAAACGTAAGAATGAATTCTATAGTTATGCACTTTTGAATATATGTGCGCAGGTTTGTAATTCCCTACAAACCAAGCCTTAACAAATTACTTGTCTGGCCTGAAACATTTTTAGACCGAATTGTATGACTTCGGGGTAGATACGCAAAACCAAAATTATCCCGACAACGCTTTATATGTAGAGTGGTAAAGGGATCCTCCATAGGGAGTGGCTAGTTGGCACTTCAGCACTGCGTTGTCATCGGGTCCAGGTGAAGGTCCTTCGTCAGATCTGGATACGGCCTGGACCTGGCAGGTTGCGGGAAAACCTTGGGATAAACAAAGACACTAAAATTAGCGTAGATGCCATTCTTCTTATGATGTAACGAGTACATCAGGATTTAAGGGAAGTGTTCCCAGTTCCGGCTGACCTAATCTATGCAGCCTAACATTGAGTTATACTGTAGAAGTCTATAATGTATTATGTGAATGCTAGGTCAAAGAGATGTGTTTTTAGTCTAGATTTGAACTGACAGTGTGTCTGCTTCCCGGACAATGGTAGGAAGACTGTTCCAAAGTTTTGGTGCTAAATAGGAAAAGGATCTACTGCCAGCGGTCGATTTTGATATTCTAGGTATTATCAACTGGCCGGAATTTTGAGATCGCAATAGACGTGAAGGACTATAATGTGTAAAGAGCTCACTCAAGCTAAACCATTTAGTGCTTTGTAAGTAATCGGCAATATTTTATAATTTATACAATGTTTAATAGGGAGCCAATGCAGTGTTGGCAGAACGGGGCTAATATGGTCATACTTCCTGGTTCTGGTAAAAACTCGAGCTGCTGCGTTTTGAACTAGCTGTAGTTTGTTTATTAAGCGTGCAGGGCAACTACCCAGTAGAGCATTACAATAATCTAGCCTTGAGGTCATGAACGCATGAACTAATTGTTCCGCATTTGTCAATGAGAGCATATGGCGTAATTTTGATATATCTTTAAGATGGAAAAATGCAATTTTACAGATACTAGACACGTGACTTTCAAATGAAATAATTGGTATCAAAGAGCACACCCAGGTTCCTAACCGACGACAAAGACTTAACAGAGCAGCCATCAAGTGTTAGACAGTACTCTAGGTTATTACGTGAGGAAGTTTTTGTCCAATAATTAGAATCTCTCTGTTTTTTTCTGAATTTAGTAGTAGGAAATTACTAGCCATTCATTTTTTTATATCAGCTATGCATTCTGTTAATTTTGTGAATTGGTAGGTTTTGTTAGGTTTTGAAAAAATGGTAACAGATAAGTATGATGTAAACCATGCTAGTGCAATTCCACTAATGCCAACATAATGTTCGAGTCTATTTGAAAGAATGTTGTGGTCAATAGTGTCAAATGCAGCACTAAGATCGAGTAACACTAATAGAGAGATACAACCACGATCGGATGATAAGAGCAAAACATTTGTGACTCTAACGAGAGCTGTCTCGGTACTATGGTACGTCTAAGTCTAAATCCGGACTGAAAATTAATTAATTTCTTTCTAGAAAGGAACACAGTTGTGAGGATACTGCTTTTTCTAGTATCTGTGACAGAAAAGGCAGATTCGAGATCGGCCTGTAATTGACTAATTTTGAAGATGCGTTTTTTTCAAGATGCGTTTTTTTTAACAAGCGGTTTAATCATAGCCAGCTTAAAGGTTTTTGGTACGTATCCTAGAGACAAAGACGAATTAATGATATTAAGAAGAGGATCTGTGAGTGACATCTGGAAGCATCTCTTTCAGCAGCTTAGTCGGTATAGGGTCTAACATACATGTTGTCGATTTAGATGAATTAACGAGTTTAGAAAATTCTTCCTCTCCTATAGCAATAAATAATAAAATAAAATCGAATTTTTCCTCAGGGAGACTACAATGCACTTCCTGATGCAATACTGTAATAGACGGTGTGGAGTAATGGGTTTTATTATGAAAGGGGGTTTTATTATGAAGGGTCCAACAGGAAGTACCGGGACTACGGGGTGCTTGGGGGTTCATGTGTTGAATGTGAGTTCGAAATGATGCATGAATAAATGCTGTTCAGTTGCTCTACAATGTGTCGCTTGAATCTATGCCCAATAATACGACATGGTGTCAGAAGTCGGGCGGCAGTAAGAGCTTAATTGCCGGGGAGTGAAAGTAAGCTGTTCTGGGAGTGAAAAAGAAGATTTTATCGGAAGAAAATAATGTCGGATCCAGAGGAAGCGGGAGCTAGCGCACCGCATACGCAGCCTCGCAGGCTACCGCCCCAGCTACAGGTACACAGCGGCAACAATGCTAACGCAAATCCACCCCTGAACGCCACATTCACCATTCAGCCTCCCGAAGCGTTTGATTTTTCTAAGCCTCAGCAATGGGAAAAGTGGATACGGAGATTTGAAAGATTCCGTCTAGCCAGCAATCTGCATCTTAGCTCAGAGGCTAACCAGGTAAACACGCTCATCTACTGTATGGGAGATGAAGCGGACGACATTCTTCGAGGTCAAGCTTTAACGGACGTGCAGAGACAACAGTATCAAGCGGTAAAAGACAATTTGGACATATATTTTGTGCCCAGGAAAAACATTATCTATGAAAGAGCCCGTTTTAATCAAAGAGTACAGCTAACTAATGAGACTGTTGACTTGTTTGTCACCGCGCTTTATGCTTTGGCTGAAAACTGCAACTACGGTGCTCTACACGATGAGCTAATAAGAGATCGTCTCGGCGTGGGACTCAGAGACACTAGCTTAGCTGAGAGATTACAAATGGACAAGGATTTGACGCTGGAGAAGGCAGTAAATCAAGCCCGGCAGTCGGAAGTCATAAAAAGGCAACAAACAGACATTAGAGGAGAGAACAACACGGAAATAGATGCTGTGTCTGTGAAATATAGAAAACAACAGCATCCAAAACAACAGTATACAAAATACAAGTCCCCAACTCAGCCAAAATACTCAACACAGTCCAAAACACCAAATGAGAGATCCTGCTACAGATGTGGTAAAACACCTGCACATGCTAAAGTTCAATGTCCAGCAAAAGATGTGACCTGTCATACTTGTGGTAAAAGAGGACATTACAGTAAGGTGTGTAAGTCTGTTAAATCCGTGCATGTGATAGAAACAGAGGAATATAATGACACACCCATGTTCCTTGGTTCTGTGGACGCAGGTTCAGATCCTTGGTATGCAGATCTTACCATCAGAAACCACAAAGTCAGATTTAAGATAGACACTGGAGTGGATGTTTCAGTTATCCCAGCCCAGATGTACTACAGTATAAATCAAAATGTGACAGAGTTATGCAAACCAGACAGACCATTGTTTGGACCTGGGGGCACTCCTCTCAATGTATTGGGTATGTGCAGAGAAACATTGTGCAAAGGTGAAGAAGAAATTGAAGAAAACGTATATGTTATCAAAGATTTGCACATAGCGCTGTTGAGCAGGCCAGCAAGTGTCAAGCTAAACCTTGTGTCTAGAGCAGATAGCATAGACATGAAAGTGTTAAATGAGAAATACCCAAAGCTGTGTCAGGGTTTGGGGTTAATGCAGCAACCTTATACTATTAAGCGAAAACCTGACGCTGTTCCTTTTTCCCTGGCCACACCAAGACGTGTCCCCATTCCTTTAATGGAAAAAGTGAAACAGGAACTGGAAAAAATGGAGTCCATGGGAGTAATCAGCAGAGTGGATGAGCCAACTGAATGGTGCTCAGGTATGGTCCCAGTGCCAACCAAAAATGACTCAGTGCGTATTTGTGTGGACCTCACTCACCTCAATAATGCAGTGTGCAGAGAGAAGTACATCTTACCTTCAGTAGAACAGACACTTGGATCTCTGGCTGGAGCAATCGTCTTCAGTAAGTTAGATGCAAACAGAGGGTTTTGGCAGGTCCCATTGTCACCTGAGTCAGCACACTATACAACATTCATTACCCCTTTCGGACGCTACCATTTTAACAGACTTCCTTTTGGAATAGCCTCAGCCCCAGAACATTTTCAGCGAAGAATGTCAGTGATTCTCAATGGGCTGCCAGGCGTGGTTTGTCACATACTCATTTGGGGAAAGGACCAGCAGGAACATGATGTCAGACTTCACACAGTGCTTCACAAACTGCAAGAGGCTGGTGTCACACTAAATATGGAGAAATGTGACTTAAGCAAACATGAGGTAAAGTTCCTTGGACACATTTTGTCTGCGGAGGGAGTCCAACCTGACCCGGATAAAATCAGAGCAGTCAAAGCGATGAAAGAGCCGTCAAATGTCAGCGAAGTGCGCAGCTTTCTTGGGATGGTCAACCAGTTAGGTAAATTTATTCCAGGACTGACTGAAAAAGATAAGCCCCTAAGAGATCTGCTTTCAAAGAAAAACCAGTGGGTTTGGTGCTATGCACAACAAAAAGCATTTGATCAGCTGAAAAGTGAATTGACATCACCACCTGTTCTCACACTCTATGATCCAAACAAAGATCTGAAGCTGTCTGCTGATGCCTCATCCTACGGACTCGGAGCAGTCCTATTTCAGAAAGAAGGTGAGCAGTGGAGACCGGTAGCATACGCCTCACGCTCTTTAACTGAGACAGAGCAGAGGTACGCACAGGTGGAGAAGGAGGCGCTTGGACTAACGTGGGGATGTGAAAGATTTAAAGACTTCCTCATCGGGAGACACTTCTCCATGGAAACTGACCACAAGCCACTTGTCAGTCTGCTGGGACTTCAAGCCCTAACCGAGCTTCCACTCAGGCTCATGAGGTACAGTTACTCCATCTCACACACTCCAGGCAAAGCACTCTTCACAGCGGACACCCTTTCACGCGCACCTGTCGTGCAAGATTCAGATTCTAGAGCTGCTGCAGATCTAATGGCTGACACAAACATCTACGTCGATGAGATAATCAGAAGCCTGCCTGCTAGCTCAACATACATCACACAACTGAAAGAACAATTAAAGACAGATAACACATGTTTTGAAGTCATGTCTTTGTGTCAGAGAGGCTGGCCAGATTACAGCCATCTCACAGGTCCAATCAAAGCATATTGGCCACACAGAGACACTCTAACTGTACACGATGAACTGTTACTGAAAGGCACCAGACTCGTGATTCCTACCACTATGCGCAACTCTGTTCTCATAGCCTTACATGAGGGACATCAGGGAATGTCTAGGTGCAGAGAGAGAGCTAGAGAGACAGTGTGGTGGCCTGGTCTGAGTGGCCAAATCAACGAGCTTGTAAAAAACTGCACCACATGCATTAAGGAACGTGCCAATTCAGTGGAGCCTTTAATGCCCAGTGTACTCCCTGAAAGACCATGGCAAAAAGTTGGAGCTGATATTTTTACTCTTAACAACAGTAACTATGTTCTGGTGGTGGACTACTATTCCAGATTTGTGGAGGTAGCAAAACTGACGCCCACAAGATCAGAAGATGTTATAGTACACCTAAAGTCAATATTTTCCAGACATGGCATTCCAGAGCTTTTCTACAGTGACAATGGACCTCAGTTTTCAAGCCAGCTGTTCAAAGATTTTGCTTCAGCATATGGTTTCAGACATGTAACCAGCAGTCCAAAGTGTGCTCAAAGCAATGGGGAGGCTGAGCGTCATGTCCAGACTGTGAAAAGACTACTAAAGAAAGCAAAAGACCCATATCTTGCGCTTTTAGCCTACAGAGCGACCCCATTGGCTAATGGATACAGCCCAGTGCAACTGTTAATGGGACGGAGACTTCGTACGCCAGTTCCTCAGCTTCCCTCGTTGCTCATTCCCAGCCTGCCAAATGAGGCTACAGTGGTGAAGAGAGAGAGAGAGAGGAGGCTAAAGGACAGTTCAGTGTTTAACAAAAGACATCGTGTGAGAGATCTTCCTCAGCTCTCACCAGGACAACCGGTGTGGATCACAGACACCAAGAGTGAAGGGACTGTCATCTCACCTCATTCTACACCCCGCTCATACATCGTGGAGAGCCCGTCAGGAGTCATCAGGAGGAATAGACATCATATATTGCCATTGCCTGAAATCACACCAAAGGTTCAAATTCCAAGTACACCAGTCTGTCCAACAGAGGGCGCCAGGCTCACACCGAACTGTTCAGAGCCTGCAGTTAAGACTCCAAAGGCAGCTTCCCCAGGTCCTGTCAGAACCAGGTCTGGTAGAAGTGTCATAAAACCTCAAAGACTGGACTTGTGAATATAAAAGAGTTACATAAAAAGAAAGTGTTCATTTAGTTGTAAAAAGTAAAAGAGAAAAAAAAGTGTTTTCATTCATGCAGTAAATGTTCATTTAAGTCTGCATTCATCTCCTAGAAAGGGGGATGTGGAGTAATGGGTTTTATTATGAAAGGGGGTTTTATTATGAAGGGTCCAACAGGAAGTACCGGGACTACGGGGTGCTTGGGGGTTCATGTGTTGAATGTGAGTTCGGAATGATGCATGAATAAATGAAAGCTTTAGCGTAAGTTCTGCTGGGAAGACTCAATTGTTGCGTCATTGATTATCTTCTCATCTATCCAATCACGTTTTAATACTAGAAGTATAAAAGACCCGTACTTACACTTGTCTGAGTTTGCAGATGCTGACGCTTCACTCACCTCCATCCACCCCTCCACCACCAAGATGATTTCTTCCCTCCATCAAAGAGATGGGTCCTCCGTCCATCCTCCATATCACCATAGGATTTCCACTTCAACCTCCCCACCACCACCAGGATGGTCCCTTCCAATACCGCATTGGGGTCGGCTGCGCCCCCGCCATCTTCAGGCGGGAAATGCTGAATCCGTACCCTCGGATTGCGAGTTACGGACGGGGCGCCTACGCCAAAGAACTTATTGCATGTGGCTTGCTGGGCTGTTAATAAATGCATAATTATCGAGTATCTATTCTCCCGAGTCTTTCTGGTAGAAATGCTGTTCAGTTGCTCTACAATGTGTCGCTTGAATCTATGCCCAATAATACGACAGACGGTTGTTATAATATTCTCCCTGAGATTATCAATCTTATAAGTGAAGATGTCTATAAAGTCATTACTGCTGTGTTGGAAACTTCGGGTTTAATGCTTTCTTTTTCGTTAGTTTAGCCACTGTTTTAAATAAATACCTAGGATTGAATTTATTTTCTTCTAATAGGGTTGAAAAATAAGCAGATCTAGCTACTTTTAAAGCCGTAAGCAATCGAGCTCTTTTTCCATGAAACGCAAAATACCTCTAGTTTTGTTTTCTTCCAGTTGCGCTCCATTTTTCTGGCTGCTCTCTTAAGGGCCTGAGTGTGCTCCTTGTACCACGTCGTTGGACTATTTTCTTTAATCTTCTTTAAACGCAACGGAGCAACTCTGTCTAAAGTGCTGGAAAAGAGAGAGTAAGTTTCTGTTGCAATATCAAGTTCTTCTAAGCTATCTGGGATGGATGCTGAGATGATGAAACTGATTAGGAAGATTATTGATAAAGCAATCTTTAGTGGCAGAAGTGATCGGTCTAACATATTTATAACACGGAGTCGGCTTTGCAGCCTTGGCTAAATGTAATTTACATGAGACTATATAATGATCTGAGATGTCATCGCTCTGCTGCAGTATTTCAACGGCATCAACATCTATTCCATGTGATAGTATTAGATCTAGAGTATGATTACGACAGTGAGTAGGTCCTGACACGTGTTGTCTAACTCCAATTGATTTTACTATATCTTTAAATGCCAATGCCAATCCCAATGCATCTTTTTCATTATCTATGTGCATATTAAAATCACCAACAATTAGTACTTTATCTGCAGCCAATACTAATTCTGATAGAAAATCCGCAAATTCTATACAGTAGCCAGTACAAATCTCAAACATGATTTATCATTTACACTAGATATTGTCATATTAAGCACCAACACTTCAAAAGAATTATGTTTTAAACTAGACTTCTTAGTAATTCTGAAAATGTTACTATAAATTACAGCAACAGCTCCCCCTTTGCCTTTCAGACGAGGTTCATGTTTATAACAGTAATCTTGGGGGGTGGACTCGTTTAAAGTAATGTAATTGTTTGGTTTTAGCCAGTTTTCTGTCAAACACAGCACATCTAGGTTGTGGTCTGTAATCATATCATTATGAGTATATAAGTAACCCACTTCTAGCCAAAATAACCTTGAATTTGGTTACATCTCGTTCTTGCTACGATAACTTGCGAGGTGTATGATATTCCATCATGTAAGCAAATGAAACAAGGTGTTTGGTTTAATTTCTTCACTAATTTCATTTCTTTGTTATCTAATTGATGACTAGTCTATTCTTGGGTTATGGTTTACACCAGTGTTTCCCAACCCTGCTCCTGAAGGAATGATTGAAGAAATTAAACCAAACACCTTGTAATCACTGTTAAGCTGAACACTGCACGTTTTCTTTGTCTCCCTAATTAAACACACCTGATTCAACTCATCAGCTCATTAACCCATGTGAAATTTTGCCTTGTTTTAGCTACTCTCTTCATGCAAGTTTCAAACCAACCAGGTATTTAAATGGATCATTTGTACCACCTGGATGACTTTTTAACTCATTGTTGCAGCAAATCTGCCAGTATTAATACGATCAACAATTAATTAATCACTCAGTATACAAGCTTCAAGCAATACATCTGAGATGATTTGACAGATGCCAGATCTTCTAATCATGATAAATGATCTCTGGCTAATTTGGTTATTCAAACAAATTTGCAGATTTGATTAAAATCTGGATTAAGATTAAAATTCAGACAAAATGTATGTCTTCCATATCTGATTTTTACAATGACATGAAGGTGAGTAATTAAGTAGTTTTCATATTTGAAAACTATCCCTTTAAATCTGATTAAGACAACTCGCATAGGTTGCAAATGCAATACTGAAGTAATTGTGGCCATCTGGTGGATGAACAGAATTTGAGGACTTTCTATCAGAATTAGTGTTGGCTGCAGATAAAGTACTAATTGTTGGTGATTTTTAATATAAACATAGATAATGAAAAAGATGTATTGGGATTGGCATTTAAAGATATAGTAAACTCAATTGGAGTTAGACAACACCTACTCATTGCCGTAGTCATACTCTAGATCTAATACTATCACATGGAATATATGTTGATGCCGTTGAAATACTGCAGCAGAGCGATGACATCTCAGATCATTATATAGTCTCATGTAAATTACATTTAGCCAAGGCTGCAAAGCCGACTCCGTATTATAAATTTATAGTGACAGGTATTATAGACCTATCACTTCTGCCACTAAAGATTGCTTTATCAATAATCTTCCTAATCAATTTCATCATCTCAGCATCCCAGATAGCTTAGAAAAACTTGATATTGCAACAGAAACTTACTCTCTCTTTTCCAGTACTTTAGACACAGTTGCTCCGTTGCGTTTTAAAGAAAATAGTCCAACACCGTGGTACAACGAGCACACTCAGGCCCTTAAGAGAGCAGCTTCGGATCAAGTAATCCCTCGAGCATGCCTTCAACATCAGCTACCCTGCCAGCTCCTCTACACACGACTCGGCTGCCATTTCAAGATGTTTCCAGTCCACCGGCTTCTTCAAACTTCAATCTCTCCACAGCAACCCCAGCTCAAGCTTTCGGTAGGCGTTTTGTTTCACCCGCCGCTGCTACAGTGTCTCCCCATCTAAGAACAAACATCATCCAGAGTAAGGACATTAACCTGGCTACATTACTACTTCCCTCGTCTGCTGCCGACAGGAAAATGGTCGACTGTGGTGACGTGGCAGTCCTTCTAAAAACTTCCAATCCACGGTTACAAGGCAATCTCTCGTTCGGTGAATTAGTAATTGCTTTTAGCATTTACAGAGACATATTATGCCAAGGTTTTCCAGACAGAAGGGAAGAGTTAGACCTCTATCTATCCATGATGGCAGACTTCAACCAAAGATACAGGGGCACCTTATTTTACAAATCACAAATCATTCTCTGCTAAATCTGCGTCCTTAATCACATTTTATATTTCAAGACTGGACTGGTCTGTTTCCGATATCGAACTGCTTGTTCGCCATTTCGGCGGCCAAAAAAGCTTAGCTTGTGCTATTTGCAGCGCTCACGGACACAGCTTTATTCTGCTCATTTTCCAATTGTAGATTTGCTCCCATTTGTAGTTTTTGCAAGGATCCGCACCCGAAATCTGTCTGCCCACGCCGGTATAAACCTCAAACCCGTTGGAAAGCCCCATTTCTGAGAAAATTCTGAACAAACATCCATCTACCCCCATCAACATTTCAAACCTTTCAAGCTACCTCTTTTCTCACCCTGATCCATAATTTGTTGACTATCTAATCACCGGTCTGTGCCAAGGGTTTCGGTGGGCATCCTTTCACATCGTACTACCTCTTTCCTAGCAAAAAATTTGCAATCAGCCACGAATGAACCTGACGTCGTCTCAGCGCTGTTAGAGAAAGCAGTTAATAAAGGATACGTCATTGGCCCTTTCGCTTCTCCTCTATCTCCTTTTCGGATTAACTCCATCGGCATCGCCACTTGTAAATACTTCTTATATTCAACATGTCTTCTCCTCATTCCTCAAAAATAGCAGGAATACATTCCCCTACCACCCTTCTCTCTACATTACGCATCGGTTGACAATGCTATTCAGTTAATGAAGTTAGCTGGCCAAAGCGCTTGGCTGCTTAAAATTCTTAGGTATTTCTCTTGACACGGTAAACGTGAAACGCAAGTAACTTTGTGGGAGGATGCAACATACTGTAGGAATGATACATGCGTTGGTGTACAAAGTCAATTGCGCTGGGTGCAAGATAGGGCCCTACATGTCTAAAGGCGTAGGTCCATATACTTTTAAAGCTTACACTTCCGCTTGGTCTTCGTTTTTAATGTTTTGCTTTTCCTTCCAGATTCCTATTTCCCATTTTGATTATGACCGTTTGCTCCTTTCTCGTTTTTAATTTCGAAAATCGCAATTTAAAAACTTCATCCATACGTAGATTACTCCCAGGCATTCAATTTTATGCTAAATATTTCAATCCCGATTTTCCAAGCCTATTCACTGCTACCTCTATTCGCTTATTGCTCAAAGGCATAGCTAAATCCTCTAGCAATTCCCCTGATAAACTTTGCCTTTATCGCAAAGATTAATCATTTCAGTCCGCAATGGCCTCTTTTCCACGTACACCGACACTGCTAGAAGCCGTGTTTTTAACGGCTTTCTATGGATTCATGCGTCCAGGAGAATTCACTTCAACAGCCAATCAATTTGATCCCGCCCGTGGTCTCTCCTTCTCGGATCTACAATTTACACTCTCTTTCTTAAGCACTCTAAGAACGACTCTCAAGGCTCCGGTATTACTTTAACAATTTCCAAAATCAGTAATAATTTTTGTCCGGGGGGCAAAGGGGGGATAGGATGGATTTTAAGGAATTTAATCATTGATGAAAATCCATGATTAAATTCCTTAAAATCCATCCTAGATATTCTGATCAATCCAGCCTTCAATCCCCTTTTTCATCCGACCTAACGGAGCACCTCTCTCCCAAGCCTCTGTCCTCAAAAGCTGCAGCTTAACTCTATCCCAGTATACTGGACATTCCTTCAAGATTGGGGCAGCCACTACAGCAGCTGAGCGTGGTATTCCTACTTCAGCCATCAAGATCCTGGGCAGACGGTCCTCCTCTGCATTTGAGTCTTACATAAGACCCGATTTAAAAATCATCCTCGAAGCTCAGCAAGCTCTCCAGTAACGGTCCAGGTAAATTCCTATGCAGCTACTGTTGGTGGTGTTGAGGCCAAGGTGGCCTTGTAAGAAAGATAAGATGGCCAGTGGCCCTGCATGTAAGGAAATAAAAGATGGCCTGTGGTCCATGTGAAACCAATCAAAAGATGGCCCGTGGCCCAGTATGAAGTAGTTATATAATTCAAAAAAAGAATAATAATATTTTTTTTCGATAACTTGTTCTAATATATTTTTCTCTCTATGTTTAGGAACTACTGGATTCATGACTGGTGGGTATACTTTCTTCTACCGTTCTTTGGGGGTGGGCCCCGTCCCTGTGGATCTATTCCTCCACCTAATTTTAGGGGTTGGCTGCGCCCCTGCCTTCGTCTTCAGGCATGATATGCAGATCCTGTACCCTCGGAATGCGAGCTACGGGCAGGGCCTACGCCAAAGTACTTTATATCATATTGTGCTTGCTGAGCTGTTAATAAATGTATACTGGTTACGGCATTATTCTTTCTGGCAGAAATTAAAGCTTTAGCGCAAGTTCTGCCAGGAAGACTCAATCGTTACATCACTGATTACCTTCTCTTTATCCAATCGTGCTCTAAATACTCGTAGTATAAAAGATCGAAACTTACACGTTTGAGTTTGCAGATCCTCCATCCTCCCCACCGCCACCAAGATGTCCCTACTCCTCCATCCTCCCCCACTCCACCACCAGGATGGTCCCTTCCTATAACCCCCCGGGGTTGGCTGCGCCCCTGCCTTCGTCTTCAGGCAGGATATGCAGATTCCTTACCCTTGGAATGCGAGCTACGGACGGGGCCTACGCTATAGAACTTTATATCATACTGTGCTTGCTGAGCTGTTAATAAATGTATACTGGTTATGCCATTATTCTCCTGAGTCTTTCTGGTAGAACTAACTTTAGCTGAAAAATGTTTATTCAAGAACCTCTATAAAGCCAAAACAATCTCTGTTACAATCTCTGTTACCTTAAAGTGCTATATAAATGAAGATGATTTGACTTGACCTGAAAGTGCAACTGATTCATCATTAACATTTTATTTGTTTTTATAGAATTCTCATAATTTGAAATATGTAGAAATGATAAATGAATTAACTACTGTGAATTTCTCAGTGTATAAGGATAAAATTGTCTTGCTTTTTTTTTTTTCATATAAAGTCTCAAAGCTATACGGAAAAGGATTAGGGCCAAGTGGTATTGTGGCAGCAATGCAAAGGTATTTACGAAGTAACCATTGAGACAGTTCTCTTACGTAGAGTTCTCTCCTACTGCGTCGATAGCGACGCTACGGGAAAGATATTTCTTTGTCGAGATTGAAGCCTAAAAATTAATCCTTAATTTTGTAATATGTAAAACGCTTTTCTGTAGCATACAACCCTAGGCGGAGCAATATCGCTCGCCCATTGGCTGCTCCGCCAGAAAAGCACAGCCTATGCGAGGCCAGTGACGCTGACCAATGAGGGCGCTTCGCGCCCTTCTGCGTCATCTCCCGCCGAAACAGGCGTGGCCTAGGTCTATAAATACCAAGCATAGCTGCCTCCACTCCGATTTTCTTTACTTCACGAAGCTACACGCATCGTTGGATCGGATTCGAGCCACCACAGCCGTCTGATACAGCACCTCAGCAGGACGAGCCCTTACCTGAAGCCGCTGGTCATCGCCGCCTTCAGCCGCCGTTCCCTGCTGCGCTTCTCCGGCGTGGATATATCCTTTATAACTTTGTGTGTGTTTTGTGTGTGTGTTCGCCTACTGCGTCACACACTTTTTCTCACAAAGAGCAGCGAGCGTCTTTTTAAAGATGTCTCGTGTTTCCTGCGGCTCCTGCCGAGCTGCGCTCATCGACGGGGGACCACCACGTGCTATGTGTTTCCTGCTTGGGCGAGGATCATGCAGCTATCGCTCTCGGTGATGGCGGCTGCCATCATTGTGAAATGATGCCCATCGCGACTCTGCGGACTCGCCTGGCATCTTTCACCGAAGCTGCTAACCCACCCCCTGTAGCGCCGCGCCGTAAAAAGCGCCGCGCTCAGCGGGTTCCGGAACCCCCCGCCACGAGGAGCTCGCCGCCGCCGCCGCCGCTAGCTCCTCTCTCCGCTTCGCTGGAGTCGCTCTTCGACGAACAAAAGCCGCAGCCCGCCGCTTTGTCTGTCATGGACGACGACCAGCTAGCCGCATCTGAGGGGGATGACGACTGCTGTTCGCTTCTCGCTTCGGAGAGCGAGGGATGGGCGAGCTCTGTGGACCTCCCCTCCCCCGCCGTTCCGGAACGTCGAGGAGGGAAGATCAGCATCGAAGCAGAGCTGATGCGTCTGCTCACACAGGCCGTGTCGAGCCTCGGCCTCGATTGGTCGACGCCCGAACAACCTGCTTTCAACCGGCTGGATGGCTGCTTCCTCTCTGGAGAGCGCGCTGCGCCACCCTCCAGACACGCTCCGTTTCTTCCTGAGCTTCACGAAGAGGTAGCGAAATCATGGAAGGCGCCATTTTCAGCTAGAGTACGTACTTCTGCCTCGCCAGCATTCTCCGTTTTGGACGGTGCTCGAGACAGAGGCTACCATGCTCTCCCTCCGGTCGAGGAGGCCGTAGCGGCTCACCTTTGCCCACCCTCTGCTGGACGGCGGGCTAAGGGAGTGCTACCATCCAAAGCTTGCCGCACGTCATCAGCTTTGAACGGCCGCGTGTACGCCGCCGCCGGACAAGCTGCATCGGCGATGCACACCATGGCGGTCCTCCAAATCCACCAGGCCAACCTCCTCCGCAAGCTAGACGAGGAAGGCCCGGGCGCGATCAGTGTTCCGGACTTACGTAGCGCCACAGACCTAGCTCTTCGTGCTACAAAGTCCGCCGCACACGCCATTGGGAGGATTATGGCCTCAGCCACTGTTTCCGAGAGACATTTGTGGCTGACTCTCTCTGAAATGGCGGAGTCAGAGCGCTCTGCGTTCCTCGACGCTCCCATTTCACCGACTGGCCTCTTCGGATCCTCCGTGAAGGACTTCGCGGACCGATTCGCTGAGGTACAGAAGACTTCGCAGGCCATGAGACATTTCCTGCCAAAGCGCTCCAGTTCCGCAACAGGCCGCCCGAAACAGCCGCCTGCCCGAACTCAACAGCGCCCCGCGCCCGCCGCATCGGCCCAGCAGCAACAGGCCCGAGAGAGACCACGGTCTCGCTCCGCCGGACGCCGCCCGCCACCGCGTGGTCCTCGGCCTAAGATTGTACTCAAGCCCGAGGCCTCGGCGCCATCCTAGCCCTGCTAGGAAAAAGACGGTGTTCGGGTCCCGCTGCGGCCGGACTTCCACCCAAAATCCCCGCTTGTACAGCCCTAAGTTCCGTGTTTGTACCAGTGTACTCAGCAGCCAACAAACCGGCCGTAAAGCCCGTTTGCCTGCACACAAACGCCGTTTTCACGGCGACCCAGATAAATCTAAAAAAGAGTTTATTTTCTGGTGTCCCGGCCAAGGCCGATGGTGTAATGTGAGTAACTGCAATGCCCACCCAGTGCCCATTCATTCACACAGACACAACCCCGTTCAACACAGGGTTTGCACACATAAAATCGACTCAGATCGATTGTGCTTTACATGTAGTAAGCGTGCCCACTACCAAGTGCCCACAACCACTACACACTGCACGTTCCGCGGTTTCTGTAAAAACGAAACTAACGAACGGTCAGTCAGTACACGAACACAGTGTCCCCGGTGTTATAAATGTGCCCGCCACCAAGCGCCCACGTTTATTCACAAACATAACGAGCCCTACGGGACTTGTCCCGCGCGCTCTCTCTCGACACAGAGAGCCGAGCGCGCGCGGGATGCATACTGTGTTAAACATGCCCCCCGCCTCACACGCCACGGCGTCCATGTCACAGCACACGGTTTGCTCTCGTGTCGCCGCCATTTCGCCCGGATTACATTCAACCCCTAGTCACACGTGCAGATGCATGGGAAAGACCCGGGGTCTCAGAATGGGTGCTAGAGACTATAAAAAGAGGCTATTCGCTACAGTTTCATCGACGCC